>LPNX010452413.1:0-23109 GCA_001517045.1 Pseudotsuga menziesii
CTCAAGTTCTAAGAGATGGGTTCTCATTGTCCCCCTATACATTCCTTTTAGTTGTTAAAGGATTAAGTATAACTACTCATATAGATAGAAGACAAATGATTATTCAGAGGATCGCTATATGTAGTAATGAGTAATTGAGTCACTTGTCATTTGTGAATGATATTATTCTATTTTTTCTTAATTCAATGGAGGGAAGACACTAGAACGATATAATTATTTTATTTTTCCATACCATGGGAATTAAAGTCAACAATAATAAATTTATGTTGTATTTCCCTGAAGAGTTTGTTCATATGAGGAATTTAGGGGACGATGTTTTACATTAAATGGTGCATAATTTGGAGGAAGGAATTGAATATCTGGGTAAAATACTCAAACCTAACAAGTATGGAAAACCATACTAGTATTGGCTCATTGATAATATTGATAAGAGGGTGAATTTTCATGGCAACCAATGTCTCTCTCATGGAGATTGACTTGTGCTTATCAAATAAGTTTTGGATACCATTCCATTCTATTGGCATTGGGGAATGGTGTCATTGGTTGGATATATAGCACTTTTGGGATAACGAGGAACTCCCTCAATGCCACTCATATAAAATATAAACTCTGATACCACATTGTAACATCCTTGGCCACCTCCATAACCCTTTGAGGTCTCCATGAGATTATTGAATTATACCAACCTCTATATTTCTTTACTCTTTTCTCATGACCTCTGAGGAAGTTGTTCTTTAACACATACTCGATGTTCCCAAAATTGTAGGACGTAACCTAGTCAAGGTTGTTTCACCATGGATCCTTGAACATGAATTTCCCTCCACTTTCTATTAATAAATCCAATACTTAATCTTATAAATAATGGGGGTTTAATATTAAATATGACAATATACCCACCAAAGACCATGTTACAAATCCTTTTGAGTACCTTTATAACTAAATATTTAAATACACTAGAGAGAAAACTACCACAATACCCATATTCAACCCATGTAAAATCTATCCCAACAAAAGTATCAACATCCACAACTCATTTACAAATCTATTTCTTGTCATTCTCCTTGGTTTGAAAAGTTGAAAAATTGAATGTACCATGGATACTTTTTAATGCGACTGCCTCGTGATCGAGGGGCGATCTGAAATGCAACTGAGGGTTTGGAGACCTGGAGTTCTTGTCGACTTGGGTGAGGGGTTTTCTTGGTACTAAAGACGGAGTTATGTGGAAATGACATCTCCATTGCCGTACTCTCTGGGAATTAAACTCACCAACAATACGCTGATTGACTGATGGTTAACTCGGGTCAAGGGATTCATCCTCTGTGTATAAATTATGCCATTTTGTGCTTCCTGATTCTAAAGTCTTGGTTCGATTCCCTCTTCTTGGTTTGAGGATTAAATTGGGGCATCGTTTGTCGAGGTTTAAAGGAGAAGCATGAACTGTTGGAGAATACAAAGAATGGTTGCAGCTTTTTAAGCTTCGTATTGGATGAGGTAAGAGTCCTCTTGCTATTTTTACAAGCTTGCAGAGGTAAATAATTGTGTTCTTAAAGGGTTTGAATGGATTGATACCTACCTTCCTTTCCATTTCTCGTCTTAGGTTGAAAAGTTGAATGACTCATATTTCTTCCCCTGCATAATTTCATGTGTCTGTGTATTTCGCCCATGGGCGAGTTGATGAGGCCTTTAAGAAGTTTTGTGCTCTAACTTCTGAAAATTGAACTCAAAAGCTCTCCATACCTCTGCATCTGGCTTTGCACGTTGATAAAACGATCTGGGTTTTCCTCTCTATCTCTGTTTGATATATTAAATATATTTTATTTATTGTCTTGCTCATATGATAATCCTTGTGGGTTTGCTTACTGAATCCATATGATGTTGACACCATTAATAAAATTAATTTGGCATTAGTCTTTGAGGGAAACCCCATTTTGTTTCTCTTTCTCTGTGGGCTATACTTAAACTTCTGGACTGAAACCTTGGAGGTCAAAATTACAATTAAGTTTCAGTAAAATTGTTTGTGTTCGTTGCAAACAGTCTTGGGTTTTGAACCTCCGGCGTTATTCACAGATGCACAAGTTACCAACACAACCCTGAAAAATCTATAGTTTTTTGCTGAAAAGAGAGTAAGAGGTGGGTTCTATTGTAGAAAAGGGCATAGATCTGCAAAAAAAATACCCTTAAATCCACTGAAAAAACAAAAAAAACTGCCAAAGCAGGAGGGCACCGATGAAAGAAAGGGTAAAAACCCTAGAACCTGTTTGATGTTGAAATAGGAGCGCTAAAACCCTAGTTTAAGACCTGAAACAGTCCTGAAACAATGCTAGACAGAGAAAGAAGAGTACACGCTGGAACTGATACCATGTTGATATCATAAGATAGTGGGATCTATTATGAAATCTCCAATGAGCCCTAATCCAGCCAAGCAAAATTAAAACAGAAATGAAACAACACTTAAACGATGAACGAGAGAGAGATTGGATACCCAACCACATGAACAAGAGAAGCACTATCCCAAGAGGGTGACTAGGTAGATTTAGTCAAATATATAGAAATACAATAAATTGGGTTAATTACTCATATGTAGGCTTCACAAATTCCACCAATACATCAAAGGGTTTTCATGTGGCCTCAAGTGAAGATTAAACATAATCTCAACATGAACAATTCACTAATGATGTATAAATAAGCCATTCAATGATATGCATGCATGTGCATTGGCCCTCCTCTGGTGCTATCTATGCACCTATGTTTTTCCCTTCATCTACAGAAGCGTTGGCCTTTTTATGGCCCTTGCAAGTGTGTTGGCCCTCATGGAAAAAGGGAAGTTTGTAGGGTCAGGGGATTTTTGCAGGGCAATGTTTTACACGTGCCAGCCTTCCTTCAAAAGGGTAACAATAGTACTTGCATGGGCCTTCCTTTGCATCTTTGATCTCTTTCCTTGCTTGCATTGGCCAACTTTTGTGTTTCTCTCTTTCCTTACTTGCATGAGCCTTCCTTTCATGGGCCTTCCTTGCAGGAGAAAAAAATTAATAGGATGTTTGAGAAATTTTAATTCAGGCTTTTAAAAATTGCCTAAAATTTGAACATAATCTCAAAATATGCTGAAGTTGGTGACAAAGGGGTTAATAATTTGGTACTTATATTCCATGATTAAGGAGATGCATAACTCTGATACTAACTAAGATCATCTCTTTATATTGTTAAAGGGTGGTAATATCCACCAAGTATCCTCTAATCAGGAGGTTGCGAGAGGAGTATCCTTAATTTTGTAATATGAAACTATGCTAGGCATGAACCATAGATTATTAGGAGTTTACTTCCCAACAATACATATAAGCCAATAGAAGGTTCCATATGTCAGCAATGAATGTTTGAACCCATGCTGAAACCCATAAACTTATAGACCAATGCTTATCCATAGCCTTATCCTCAATAAACACATTTAGATGCTAACACCTTAACATGTGCACACTGAAGATATCTGTGCAAGATTGGCTTACATTCTAGGTATTTTGTACACTAATGACATGATTCATTAATATGAATGCAGATGGGTTTTGGTTGGTATTTTGTCTTAAGGTGTAGTTGTTTGTTTGATCTGTGATATCAGTATTCTTTGTTTATGTAGGTGTGACCTTTATGCTATTCATAATAATGCAAATGCTAAGCCAGCTTGGCAGAATGAATTAATCCGTAGTCACAGTTTGTGTTTGGTGGGTTGGGGAGTGGAGCACTATGGTTTTTCTGCATACTAATTGCATGCCTCTGTAATATATAAAAATGGATATAGGTGGATTTGTCCAGATGTGCAACTATTTTTGACATTCTCTGATGGCCATTGTTGACCTCACAAGTCATGGTGAAAATGTGTGTCTCTAATAAGCATAGACTGATGGAATCCCGAGTTTCACCAACTCAAAACATATTGCAATATATTTGGCAAATGACAAGTCAATTCATAAAAATCTGGTTTTAGAAACCATCCTTGGAAATGTAATGGCTTGTAGTATACCCAGAAATGTGTTCCCAAAGAGTACCTCAAGCAGGTAACATCTGGTAGCATACTGCTTATGGGATGAACAATACAAGTGAGTATATACTGGCTCAGATTTGGCCCATTAAGGCCATGCGTCCCATCACCTTTCAATCTCTTAAGACAGTCTCTCAATTATGTCAAATGGATATTCAAATAATGTCACATGTCTCTGCACCATCTGTGAAAATATGTTCTGTTATTAGTCACAACTTCTAAAAATACTTCCGCAAGGGCTGCAATGTAAAAGAAGCCAGGAAAATAAATAGAAGCCTTAAACAGCTGGCCTGGTTGAACTAAATGAAACTATCTTCTAAAACATCCTCAGTAAGGTTATGAAATTCATCACCAATCGAATCATTTTGTACTAATGTCATGGACCTCAACTAAAAACTTGACCTGGTTTCTTTCCCATGGGCCATTCCAGCATCTTGATGTATCCAAGGGGGCATGTGATGGTAGGGGTTGAACTTCGGCCACCGGGAGGTCATGACCAATGTGCATATTTTAGTAATTTAGTCTTTTATAGACCCAAACCTACTTCAAGGTTCTCTTTAAGGTTTGCCATTATGTTTTAGCCCAACCCGCTTGGGACTAGTGGTTGCAGTATTTTTTTTATGCTATTTTTCATTTGACAATATTCCAATGACTTTGATAATTATGATACATCATTTTTGGGGTTATGTGCGTAGACAATATTCCAATGACTTTGATAATTATGATACATCATTTTTGGGGTTATGTGCATAGTGTAAGACTGTAAGGCATTAATCTATGATCCATATCCTATGATTGTCGCAACTGACTAATTTCTCATGGTTTTGATAATGATGTTGTAAAGGTAAATTTGGCTCATTATTATCACTCTCATATTAAGAAAGACTGTAAGTCATTAATCTATGAACCATATCCTATGATTGTCGCAACTGACTAATTTCTCATGGTTTTGATAATGATGCTGTAAAGGTAAATTTGGCTCATCATTATCATTCTCATATCAAGAGACAAAATTGTTAATGCTAAAGTGAAATTATTGAATTTTGCATTATGATTCCAGATTCTCTAGCCCCTGTTAGTGAACGGCCATGGATGAATTCTTTGTTTTCTTGAAGATGCAACTAGTCATAGGTGTTCCTTACTAGTTCTGAAGATGGTCTTAGTGATTTGTGTAATCTCAAAAATGCTATTGGCTACGCACTTCTGATACAGAGTAGTACAATATTTTGAATTTTCCAAACCTATGGCTTGGGTAGTGGGTTTCAAGAAACGCAGAAAAGAAATTACCCAGGATGCAGAAGGTTCACATCAGATGGTCTGTAGTGTCCTCAATTCAAACTCAAAGCTGGCCTTTTATATTCTCTGGAATGTACTCTGCTAACTGTGTGACGTCACTGTAACTTCCCATCAGCAACCATCCGAATGGGTGAGCATGTTGAGTTGGTAGGAATCGTGAATATTCTGCACAAATGGTTGTAGATGCTAAGATCACTATTATTCTGCAATATTTCACTATCTACTCTAGTTATATAGTATTTGTAACTTGATTTTTTTTCCAACCATAGTCAATATTAAAAATACTTCCATATTTGTTCTATTTGCTTTATTTGTAAAATTGATCTACTTTGAGAGGGGCATTGAAAGAACAGTATATGTATATCAGTGGCATTGAAAGAGGGGAATTTAAAGAACAGTATGTGTATGAACATGACTCATTAGAATGACCATAATTGATTTAAAACACTTCATCTCAAAAACTAAATTTGCCCTGTGCTATCAGTGGCATCATACCTCACTGATCACTATGACTAACACCTCACTAATTATTATGACTAAATAAAAATAAACATCTCAATTTGACATACAACACAGAGTCTTCCGCTCTGGTTTCCTTGTGTCCTTTCTAGGCTTATCTTTTGAAAATTCAATTCATTTGTAGTTAATAAAATATTTCGAAACCTACTCCAATTTTAATTTATGCTCAGCAGAATTCAATAACCAAAGTTGTTTGACTTTGAAGAACATTCCTTGTAATGAAGATTTTCCAAGAAGTCGATGACAAAACTTGTTTGACATTGAATAACTTTTCTTGTAATGTCACCTTTACAAATGAAGTCAATGACCAAACTTGTCTGACTTCGAAGAACTTTTCTTGTAATGTCACCTTTACAAATGAAGTCAATGACCAAACTTGTCTGACTTCGAAGAACTTTTCTTGTAATGTCACCTTTACAAATGAAGTCAATGACCAAACTTGTCTGACTTCGAAGAACTTTTCTTGTAATGTCACCTTTACAAATGAAGTCAATGACCAAACTTGTCTGACTTCGAAGAACTTTTCTTGTAATGTCACCTTTACAAATGAAGTCAATGACCAAACTTGTCTGACTTCGAAGAACTTTTCTTGTAATGTCACCTTTACAAATGAAGTCAATGACCAAACTTGTCTGACTTCGAAGAACTTTTCTTGTAATGTCACCTTTACAAATGAAGTCAATGACCAAACTTGTCTGACTTCGAAGAACTTTTCTTGTAATGTCACCTTTACAAATGAAGTCAATGACCAAACTTGTCTGACTTCGAAGAACTTTTCTTGTAATGTCACCTTTACAAATGAAGTCAATGACCAAACTTGTCTGACTTCGAAGAACTTTTCTTGTAATGTCACCTTTACAAATGAAGTCAATGACCAAACTTGTCTGACTTCGAAGAACTTTTCTTGTAATGTCACCTTTACAAATGAAGTCAATGACCAAACTTGTCTGACTTCGAAGAACTTTTCTTGTAATGCCACTTTTAGAAGGACCTCCCACATCTCCCTAGTATACTTGTTCTAAGATAAAGTGTCCTTTATGTTCAAATACATATCCATGTAGAATATGATCCAAAACCTATTTGGATATAGTTGACACTAAATATTCTAAAAACTTGCAACCAACATAGCTACTAGCGAAGGATCCTTTGTGTTGGGTCTACATTTCTAAAGGTATCAAAATGTTTGGAACTTTGGCTATTGCGAAGAAAAAATGATATATCTTCATATTTAGCAAGATGGTGAAAACAATGTTAGAAACATGACAGAAAGAATAGTGAAAAGAAGAACATGGTTTTCTATCATTCCCTAAAATTGCACAATGAAGACAAAAAATCAGACTAATGAAAAGCATATAACGGACTCTTAGCTGTTATGACCCACACATGCCCCAATTTTACCATTTAATGATCATTCTATGTTTTTGTTGTACCAACCATATTTCTGAAGTTTACATTTTCTTCTCTTTACTGAAGCATTTTATCTATTATTTGGGCTTGTGGGGGCATAATAGATCAATTCAATTTATTTACTCTGTAACAGGTCTCTCATGTAGTATTGATGAATCTCTATATATCTTTATCACACTTTGATTGTAGCATAATAGGGGTTTTGTTTTATTGTGCTCCAATATTTAAGGGTGCCAAATATCCTCGATTGTAGCATAATAGGGGTTCTGTTTTATTTTGTTCCAATCTTTAAGGGTGCCAAATATCCTCCTAGGCCAGAGCTTCACCTTATGTACTCACAGATGCATGCTATTCAACGTTGGCTGAAGAAAAGGTAATTGTGGGTTGCAAGTTTAAGCCTTGATTATATTGGAGTTGGCGGGTTGGCAATCAACCATTTTGAATTTCAGAAGCAATTTCTAAGCAACTTCTAATCATACCTTTGATGTAAAATACATATGTTTCTTTGCTATATGTCATTTCCAAGATATTAAGCGCCAAAATAAGTTGCTTCAATTGCAGTTAGTCTTCGAGGCCGCATTTTGCATATTGCAATTGTGCAGGTGAGCTCTTCTGTTTTTCATTCGATAATGCCTCCGTTTTCTTCGATAATGCCTCTGTTTTCTTTCTTTTTGCTCATTTCAATGTGCTGAAACTTATGTCAAAAGAATTTTGTTGAGAATTTTCTTTGAAATGCACTTGCTAGCAAAATATAATATGTAGATGTAACTACAGCTGTGTCCCATGTGTATTGGATAATGTGTGATTTTTTCTTCTCTTTGGGACATTTGAGTCTACTTATTCCTTTTCACTATTGTTTGGAGCTCAAGAAAGCTCCAGTAGCACACAACATATATGCATTTCATGTTGGAGAAGGTTTATAATTATGTGCATATACACCATATTCCTTACCAAACCAGTTAAGAGTCGTGTCAGAACAATGCTTACATTCACTGTTAGCATCTCTAAACTATAGTCACATGGTAGAGACATGTTATCCAAAGCTTCAAACTGAAAGACCCAAAACCATGAGTTGTTGTGTGGCAATGGTTACATAGGAGGCTCTCTTATATAGGAGAAGAGCTCAACTTCATTTACAATAAAATAATAATAGATCTACCTAGGAAAGAGTAAAAAAGTAAAAAATACTTCTCTAAACCCTAACAAACTCTAACAAGATGCAATAAATGAGGTGGTCAAAGCCACAAGTACAAGTATCAAGAGAGAATGAGGCCCAAAAAGTTGAGCACCTCCATGAACCAAGGAACTAATATCAAGCCAGGGACCATCATATAACCTCCAAAGGATCTCAAAGCTAGAACCCAACAAGAAATGGTCTACAATGACAAAAGTGGACAAGACCCTATAATATGTCCATCATGAAGTGTGCATAGGACTCTTCCAAAGACAACACTACAATATTAAAGTCGTCCAATGAGTGACGAATGGAAGTAGTTAGACCCTAGATTTAGGGTTTGACAAGCCACAAATCTACTCCAATGCCAAATCATCCTCAAAAAATACATATGCCATGTCACAACACTCCTCTAAATGAGGACGGTTATGTGAACAAGAATGTCAAAATATCCTCCAAGGGAACGCTCCTCCAAAACAACAACAAAAGGGTACAAGATATCGGTTCAATGGTGGATGCTCCAAGTGAAAATATCCTAACCAACTCAAAGCATTCGCCAATGCAAAAACAGTCCACCATAAACTAGTATGATTTCAAACTTCAAACCAAACTCTATGTGCAGTGATCCATTAGAAACAAGCTAGGAACAAGTCAAAATTCCCTTTGAGGCTGAACACTCTCATCAACATGTACAAAAACCCAACAACTGTAGGATGCCTTAGCCAAATGCAATGGTGGTGTTGTTACAGGTGAATCAGATTTTAGTTGTTAGCTGGTGTGCTACAGGAATGCAGATCAGGCCTCATACTGCAAATTGAGCAACGAATCCTAATTGATAAAAGTATTTTAAACCTGCCAGAGACCGATACAGATTGGATTCATCTGGTACATCAAACCCTATGCAGGAGTTGGTTTACTACAATTATCATTCTTCCCAGTCCATTCTAGAAAAGAAAACGTATTATAAAATAAAAAATCAGAAATGGAAATGGTCATTTGCGTTGTAGCAGCATATTGAGAGGGCATATTCTATGAGATTTTCAATTGCTCATGACTCTGAATAACACCCAAGCCTGCACCTGGGTATTAGTCAATTTCAACCTAAGTTTATTCTTATCCAGCATCAAGATCACTAAGTAAATTTCTGGATTATGAAAAGCTGGAAGTGCTTCACAGTGATATGCAATCAACAACCTATATAATTGCATCTCTTGACAACGATCAGGGACCTAGAATAGATTTCCTCATCATAGTGCTCTATATCTTTGAACTAGTGCAATGCTCCAACACCCTCTGTATGACACGACATCCATATGGATGGGTAGACAATGTCACGACTTGTCCAAAAAATAATCACACTGAATTTCAATCCACTTCTGCAAGACATGGTTCTTGGGCATTTACAACCTATTTGTGTATTGATTACGGCATTCTCTAGGCATATATCCATGGCTCTTTCCATATTTGTAATGTGAAGCAGATAATGAAATGTGTCAATATTTTTTGTGAAGTTGGAGACACCGTGGCCACACCCTGACCTGGTAAATCCTTATGCTGTGATGTAAGTGTTTTTATTTGAGTATAGAATTGTACACCAACTTTTTCGTAAAAATGGAGATCACCTGCAAATGATGCCTTTGAACCCATGAATGAGAAAAAGGGCAATTGAACCGGTATTGGTATATTAATGCCAACCTGGCCTGCTTCAATTTCATGCGGAAATTTTCTTGCAGTTATGCCTAATGTTGTGAATATAGAAACCGCATTGCCATATTTATTTGGTTCACAATATCAATGGCCTCCTCCAAGCTCCCAGCCTCCATACAGAGTAGGATGCGCCCAAAAATTTATTCCTTCTAATGCTCCATATCACTTGTTACATCATATAGAATAATAGAACTGAAAAATTCCCCTCCTTGTAATTAGGGACCTTAATGCCTTGCCCATCATGCACAAGCCTTGCACCACTCTTAACATCACTTCCTATCCAGTTGCATATGCAGTTCATTGACTGTTTACTGATCACAAGGCCAAGATCTGCACCAGGTTCAATGCCTGCTTTTACTTTCAATTGTTTTGCACGTTCCACTAGTCCTTCCTCCCAATGCTTTGAACCACCAACAAACTGTTGTACCAAGTGTCATGCATCTTTGGCCTGCTGCACCAAAACCAGAACTGACAAATGCATCCAGCGTAGCATCTTAATTTGCAGCAGCCATGATGATTGCATGGTTTTTTTTGGCACCCACGTTGCACTGGACTCGTTTTCCCTTTGCTGATGCCCTGCCATATATGTGAATGCCAGCCATATTAGAAACCAACAAATAATATTTATGTTTGGAACATCACATATATGGTTGACTACATCATGTGTATCATGAACAATGTTAAGAACGCTAGCTGGCAAACCAGCCTCCATTGCTAACCCTGCTAGAAGCATTGTGGCTCCTCAAAGCTATTATAGCCAATCATCATGAAAAAACCACCTCATCCTCTAGCATAAAACCACATGATGAAGCTCTATATATCATAAGGCATCAAGAGCATGAGAATAGCATCACATCAAAACTACAGCACCAAGACCCAAAGGCAAAGATCACCTTCATTGAAATGCAATTCCACTACTGAAGTTGTGAAAAAAATTCACAAGAGAACACCCATGCAAAATAGGGGGTTAAGTGATCCTTCACCGAATCCAAAAGAATTCGCTTGACTCTTACTCTCTTCTTGTTGTGTTATACCAGATCTTTGGGATTTGTAGGAAATACAACCAGCTTCTCCACAAGGAAACATGAGTCTGCGGCCTGCAATTTCCAGTAGGTTCTGCAATCTCAACTTCCACAGTACAAAGTTGAAGGCTCCCTCCAACAAGTGAATCTCTTGCATACTGGAAATGACCATTACTGCAGCTCCACTGAACAAGTTTCAATCTTCACACACTAGAACAGCTAGGGCTTCACACCCTACAACCCTTCTCAGGTCAACATGCCAATCATTGGCATAAATGTACTTCAGTCATTAAAGTCTCAACATCCTACCCACTAAAACCATACAATGGTTCTCTACTCCAGACATCCTGCCTCTTCATACACAGAATCTAAAAGATTTCAGAAACTGCACTCTGATAACATATTAGATTTTCTAAATCATGGTTAACAGATTTTGCACTCTAAAAGAATACCAAGTGGAAACTAAACAACCAAAAACTTAAAGCTACTCCAAACTGCACTTCGTAATTGATACTAGAATCTATAAACACATACTATAGAAAATATATAATGGAAACACAATGAACTCACCGTCAAAACCTATTATTGCTTTTCATTACTTCTGAAAATGAAAATATGCTAGAGGGAAACAGCTAATTGCTAGATGCTAAACTGAAGACTGAATAAATAAACCTATACCCTGCCTTCTCTTTTATTGACTGAGAAGAAGAGTAGGTTCAATAAATATGGACACATGCACAACAACAAATCTGGAAACGTGCTACAACAAATAACTACATATTTGGACACGTGCTACAACAAATAACTACATATCATCAAAATCATTGCCTATATTGGGATCCTATTCATCAATAGCACCATGTACCCTCCTCCTCTAGGTTTTAGCCCTTGCCTCTACCTCAAATATCTGATCCTCCAAAGACATTAGTCAACACCCTACAATTTTGATGAAATTTCCTATCCAAATGTTAAAATAAGGTAGAAAGAGCTCCTCTTGCTTAATAAGTGATTTTGCTTGAGTGAAGGATACATTTTTATTAATGTCATTATAGAGGAGTTCATCTGGCATTTGTATTTTTTTTTAAACACTTATAACCGCCAATTAAGCGACGGCTTGTAGGTATTTTTTTTTTTAAAACACTTATAGTCGTCGGTTAAGCGACGGCCTGTAGGTGATTTTTTTTTATAAATTCAATACCGTCGGTTAACCGACGTTTCAGTTTTAATAATCCGTCTGTTAATAGACGGGTTTCTTTGGTGAACCGACGCTTAACTGACGCTTACGTTTTCATTATCGTCGTTTAAGCAACGCGTGTTTAAAGTTAATATGAATTAGATGTCGGATAACCGACGATTTACATTTAACCGACGGTAAACTGAGCTATCGCTTAACCGACGGTAAACTGAGTTGTCGCTTAACTAATGGATTGGAAAGATGTCCGATAACAGACGAAAATCCACCGACGCTTAAAAAAAATCATAGTGTCGTACATGCGACAGGGAAGTGTCGAAAATCTGACAATACGGTCGTCGGAATTTTGGTCGAAATGTAGTTGTGAGTCCTAAAGTGATAGGGACTGATTCTCCCGTAATCAATCCGGTGGCTTCGATCCTCGAGAATGTGGTAGGATTGCATCATCCTTGGACATAGTCCTAAAGTGATAGGGACTGATTCTCCCGTAATCAATTCGGTGGCTTCGGTCCTCGAGAATGTGGTAGGATTGCATCGTCCTTGGACTTAGTACTAAAGTGATAGGGACTAATTCTCTCGTAATCAATCCGGTAACTTCGATTGTCAAGAATGTGGTGGGATTGTATCATCCCTGGAATTTAAGTCCAAAAATGATCCAAATACTTTATGTATTTGAGTTGTGGATTGCAGGTTGTTGTTGATGATGATGATGTCGTATTGATCGAAAGATTAGAGTATGATGATGATAACGTACTGATTGAAAGATCAGAGTATGATGACGTACTGATTGAAAGATTAGAGTATGATGATGGCGTACTGATCGAAAGATCAGAGTATGATGATGATGACGTACTGATCTAAAGATCAGAGTATGATGATGACGCACTATGATTATGATGTTTCCGATCGAAAGATTAGAGTATGATGATGATGTTTCTATGTTGATGATGTTTCTGATCGAAAGATCAGAGTATGATGATGATGTTTCTGATCGAAAGATTAGAATGTGATGATGATTATGATCGACAGATCAGAATATGATGATGATGATGTTGCTGTTGATCGAAAGGGCAAAGTGTTGATGATGATATTGCTGATCGAGAGATCAAAGTACTGAAGATGTTGCTGCTGATCGAAAGGTCAAGGTGTTGAAGATGTTGTTGTTGATCGAAAAGTCAAAATGCTAAAGATGTTGCTGAGTGAAAAGACAAAATGTTGAAGATGTTGTTGCTGATCGAAAAATCAAAGTGCTGAAGATGTTGCTGATCGAAAGGTCAAAATGCTGAAGATGTTGTTGCTGATCGAACAGTCAAAGTGCTGAAGATGTTGCTGATCAAAAGGTCCAAGTGCTGAAGATTTCATTTCTAATTGAAAGATCAAAGACTGAAGATGTTGCTGATGATGAAGACTGAATATTGAAGATGAAGACTACATGATGATTGAAAAGCTTCCAATGATTTATAGATGTGTTACCCTGCTGATGTTGATGATGTCCCCTATCTCTACTCTTGTTGTTGTTGATGTTGCTGTAGAATACCCTTCTCGTTAAGGGGGAGTGTTGAAATATTGTAACTTCGAAGAATATTCTATATGTATCTTTTTGTGGTCCCCAATGGTCCTACCGGGAGAACCACTTGTATTACATTGTACCCCGATGCTCCTAATCGGAAGAACTAATAAGAGTCATGAGGTAGTCCCCTCTAATTGTAAAGGTGGGTCATCAGCACCCCAGTGTGGTTACTTGAGCCTACATGTGTAACTCGAGCCTACATGATTTAACTCGAGCCTACATGTCAAATGAGTTAACTTAAGTGAACGGATGAATATAAATAGAGGTGTAGTGCTCCTCATTTGTGACACACACACTCTCACTTGTGTAGCGCATTAGTGGAGAAGAGAAGTAGCTGGAGAAGGAGGAGGATCAGGCTTTGATCTCCTTGTTGGTTTTATCTTTTATCTTTTTGGGGCATCTATATTGAGGAAGCTTTTGCTGGGTTTTTCCCTTTAGGGTTTTCCTAGGATAGATCTTTGTGTTCCTTTTTTATGGTTGTGCTTGTCTATCTTTCAGTGATCCTGTTTATATGCTTTTGTCATGAAAATGAAATGAAATACTAATTTCTTAGCTAAGCATATGAAAATTTAACAAGGAATCTCCTAAAAGTGAGAGAAGAAATAATGAGGCAGAAGAGTAGGGTAGTTTGGTTGAAAGACGAAGATAATAACTCAAAATTATTCCATCAGCTTTCCAATCATCGCAGGAATACAAACTCAGTATGGGGTCTAAAATACTCAAAGGGTGATTGGTGTGTTGAAGCAAAGGGTTTAAAGAAGGATGTTGTAGACTTATTTCAGGATATATTTTCTAAACCTGTGTCCTCTTCTTTGTTGGATCAGTTAAAGGTTATCAAGATTTTCCTCGACTTTTTGGGGAGGAAGATAGCACGAAGATTGGGAAGCAGATAACTCTAGAGGAGTTAAGGAGTGTATTGTCCAATTTCCCCGTTGACAATATTCTTGGGCCAAATGAGTGGACAACCAAATTTTTCTTGCATTTCTTCAACCTACTAGGAAGATAAATCACTAAAGATGTTGATGAATCATAGGGAGCTGAGGGGATTCATGGTTCCTTCAATTCGACCTACATAACTCTCATCCTGAAGTCATGGCATGGATTATGGGGTGTATAATCACTTCTTCCAGGTTTGTTGTTCTTATCAATGGGTCGCCCTCTTGTTTCTTCTCTGGAAATCGGGGTCTCCGACAAGGATGTCTAGTGTCTCCTTATTTGTTCATTTTAGCAATCGTGGGACTCAACCTACTGATTGAAAATGATATTTCTTTGAAGGATATTGTTGGGATAAAAGTGGAAGGGGTTGTCATCATTAGCCACCTATTCTACATTGATAATTTCCTTCTTTTTGGACAACGCTCTGTTGCAGAGTGGTGATCTTACAATGTGTTGTAATCACTTAGATTGCAAGGTTACCAGTAATACACATAAATAATCATATAATCATAACAGAGACAAAAGACAAGAATAGTGGATAGAATAGCATCTTATATTACTCAATACACAAGTGGGTTCATACATAAAACCGAATCGAGTTCTTATCTAGCTACACAACCTATTTATACATTTACAAAACAGTTATGGTAACTACCTGTCAGTTCACTCAACTGACACGACCGATGAGGTCGACCTAATCTACAATTAGTTGGCTAACGAGTCTAGTTGGTTAAGTCAACTAGATACTCCAACATCTCTCCCGCGAACAAAACCCTTCTTCGCCTCGAAGAAATAGGGGAGGTAACCAAAATTTACTATCTCAAGAAGCTCCTCCGACATCTCCCCCACGAACAAAACCCTTCTTCCTCCTGAAGAATCTGGGAAGGTAACAAAAATTGGCTATCTCAAGTAGTTCCTACAATTGCTTTGTTTATGGACTATGCTGTCGGATTGATGGTCATTTCTATACGCAAATCTCCGTAATGGCTTTTGTTGTGGCTACTAACTGGTGCTGAAATTCTTTCCAATTGCAGAGTGCTTTCTGGATATCAATGGTCAAGGTTATGATGCTTGACAAGTTCGACATCTTCTTCTGAATTGACAAGTCCAAAATATTACTCATGTCGGGGCCCAAAAATTATGCTTTCTCCTCTACAGTGTCAAGTAATCTCTTCATGTGTGGACGAATCTCATCGAGGCTGTCCAAGCTAGGATTGGCTTGAGTTAACCATTGGTGTGCTTGCTTCTCTAACTTTTCCATCTTTGTTGTTTCTAACATAAGTTGGTCTTGAATTGTTTTGTTCATTTATTCTGTGTCACCTCACTACCTATGTAGTGATTTAATTTGCTACTGTGTATTCCTTAGCTGCTGAAATACTTGGCTATAGTAGGTTACCCAACTTCTCAAGACTTCCTCTATGACATTGGATTCTTGAAAAGGTTCTTTCAGCACTTTGTGAGCTTCTGAGAATGTTGTAAACTGATTTCTCAACAATACAGAAGTTTGTCTTGTTTTCTCTTCCTTCTTTTCCTGTAGATGAGTTTGCAGACTAGACACGAGATTTTTGAATAGTCGGTATTCCTGTTCCAACGGTATGTCACTGTCGGCTCCCTATGGCACTAGAATGATTGCTTGTGTCAGATTTCTGCATTTCGTTAGGAATTCGACTTGTTCTGCTTTAAGTTTTTCAATCTATGCATGTCTTCTTTCTTTCCTTTCTCTGTTTTCTTTGTTAAGGACCTCCAACAGTTGGTCCAATTTGTTGTCCTTGATTTTATGTGTATACACCATTCTAGTCGACCCTAGCTGGGTCAGGTGGATGGCTGATGTTATATGTTGTTGTTCCTTCTCTTTTTTATTTTTCTCTTTTCTTTCTTTTCTTTTTCGCTGAGATTGTTCTTTGTTTTGTGCAATATCTGCTCCTGTCGGCAATGGTTCTGTCTACTGCTCTGTTGTATTGTCTGGTAAATTGGGGTTTACAAACTGTGTTTCATATAGGGGATTAGTGGCTGGTTGTGTACTTTCCAGTGGTGTGGATGGTGGAGATGAGGTTAACGGTGATGTAGGCAAGGGTAGGCGCTTTGCAGGTGATGAGGGGTTCGAAATGACATCTGTCGGCATAGGATCTTCAACTACTAGTGGTGAGTCAACATGTTCATTAAGTTCGACAGAATCAAGGAGGTCGACCATTTATTGATCTATTTCTAGTGCTTCATCTTAGTCATTTGCAACAAGTTCACCTGATGTGGCTCCTTCGTCTGCTTCATTGATCGGAAGTAAGGGATTTCCTGTGGATGGTATGAATGATGAAATTTGTGATGCAACAACTTGGGATGTTTTTTCAGGATTTCTTTGAAATGTCAATTTAACAACTCTGATAATATTTGGTTTTGGTGCATATTTTTGTAGTTGGTTAGGGCGTTGGGTGATTGCAAGAAGTTATTGTGAAGGCCCTGCCTTGAAAACTAGTTTTGTGGTATTTATTTGTTGTGCATCGGGGAAAATGTTGATAAGTTTATCGATGAATTCTAGCAGGTCGGCATCTTTATCGAATTTTTCTTTGAGTTTTTTAGATAGTGTCTACATGTAAGGAATTGTTGGGGGAACATAGGTCAGGTTTGGTCTTTTTTCTTTGATTATTTGGGTGGGGGATGGAGGTGGTGGAGTGGTAGTTAAATCAACAAAGTCTATTTCAGGAGGGGTGGCAACTCTTACCTTCTTTTTTTAATTGCTTTGCTTCTTCTTCCATGAATCTTTTGAACTATTTTTTGATGGATACCTTGTTCTTAGCAGCATCCTTCAATATCTCAGTAGCTCTGGCGTGTAAATCATCCTCATCATCAGATTCCTTTAGGAGAATGAGTCTACATTTTGCTTTCCCTTTTAATGGAGTATTTTTCTTTTTCTGAGCTTTAGATATTTCCAAATCTAATTGTTGGATGTTCTGTTTTGTCATTGCATACTCTGGTTTGTTGGACCGAGTTGTTTCATCTGTTTGCTCATCCTCCTCCTCCTATTGTTGTGTCAATTCAAGGGCTTGTTGTTTCGGTGATATTGTAACTATTTGAAGAGTGTTTTCCTTTTCTGTTGGGGTGTCCTTCAGGGTAAAGGTGCTAATATGAAGATGTACTTCATAATCTTCCTTTTTCTCCTGGCTGGTTAGGGGATCAACAATTGGCTAATCAATTTTCTTTGCAACCGTTGATATGGATATCTTGGTGTTGGATTGTCGGGCTAACTCTACGAAAATATCCTCGACTGATGGATAATAATTGTGAGGTTTAGCTTTCGCTGTAGCTCCTTGCATGTTCCAGACTACAGTGTGATCCAATTCTAACTGGATGTGTGTTGTCGACGGCATACATCTTCGGATATTTTGGGGCGCCCTTCATCTGGTCTTTTTGATCTTTAGATTTTGGAACCAATTGTCTAACAATACTTTAGCTGCTTCTAGTTCCTGAGAGTTCCCAGCCATTGAAAACAACTTGAAGTTCCACATGTGGAGTCTCGTCGGTTCAAGGAACTATGGGTCTCCGACAAGTCGTATGTGATACATCACAATCCATATGACTAAAGATGAGAATCTGATTGATGCGCCTTCCTGCTAACATTTTATGCATATATATTTGACAAGGTTAGCTAATTATTGTGCCCAATAGTAGGTTTTCCTGGTGTCTGCTATATTGTCGACAACTTCCAACATGTCGAGTCTTAAATCACAACCGCGCACCGTAGTTATTAGTCCTGTAGACACAATTTTGGCTACTATCTTAGGTGTGGTGTACTGGATCTAGCTTATTATCAGCCCTTTGGAGTTCTTCCCTGTTGCTGTGCCAGTCAGTTTTTTTTCAACCAACCCTGGTCTTGAACCGATTGGAACTGGTTCACCCTTGTTTGATAGTCTTGTAAGTCTATAAATGACATCATCGGATATCTCAATAGGTTTGTTGAAGTAAAATTTCCCATTGTGATATCGACTAATGATGGATTTTGCTATGATTTTTTTTGTTCCCCCAAAGCTTGCCATGAGCAGTGCATTTATATAGCTCATAATGGTATTGAAATTTAATTTTTGAGCTTCTATTGTCATTTTCTTGTCTACATAGGCCCATTTTTTTATTTCTTCCCATAGTCTCGACCATGATGTTTCCTGAACTTTTGCTTTGTTGATATTTTCTAGTCTTTGTATCAATGGGGTTGTAGCAGTTTCTAGCTCCTTTGTTTTGCTGGTTGCAGATCTCATCTTCTTTGGTGCCATTTTGTCGGTAAATTGCTCTGGTTTTTGAACAGGTATCTTAACCTCGGGATTCTGGTAGCTCTGTCTCTCTATCTTTTCGTAAAACTATGTGAAGTCTTCATTTGATGTGGTATTTATAGGTGGAGCCGGAGGTGATATAGTCAATGAAGCTATTTATAATGGTGTAAGTTGCCTACCTTTATTATTGCAATTTGTACCCACATGTTAGTGTTGGGAAGCACACAGAAACTATATTTGCATTATATATTTGTTATTTAGATTTATAAAGTATATTTTTAATAATAATTTAATTGAAAATAAAATATTTTTAATAATATTTTTTTAATAAAAACATGTATTATAGGTATAAATATTGCCTAAAACATCCAAAATTAAAGTAAATAACTTTTTTTTAAAGTATTTCTTCTTTTTAAAATAATTTTTCAATGTGATTCACAATGTGGAATTGTTATGTCAATTTTTAGGGACCACCTAAGAATAATGAAAGACTTAAACTACCTAAAAAAACTTAAGATCTAAACTGTCTCTTACAGCAACCCAAAACACTCAATCACTTAAAAGTTTGCTTAAAATATATTCCCATACTATTCCATCATAAATCATCACCCAAAATATAAAAAATCAAAATCTAAAAATCTTTCTTTAAAAAGTATTTCATCTCCCTTATATATATTTACAAAAAAAAACAAAGACATCATTTAAAAAGTTTACAAATTCACCTTCCTGTCAAATTTAAAATGGTTAACTCATAGGTAAAGGCGCCTATCAAATTTAACACCTGCCCTGGCCAAGTAAAATCCCCTAGTCAAAGACAAGCTTCACACATTTAGATGCTGGCAACACAAACGACCCCAATGACTGTAAATGTTCAACTCCTGGCATCTTTTCTAACTCAGAGCAGCCACAAACATCTAGTTCTCTAAGCTGTGTTAGCTGTGCCAACACCTCTATGTTCTTCAGCTTCAAACACATTCGTGCTTCGTGCCTCCAACACCTCCAACGACTTCAAATGTCCTACGTCGAGCATCCCTTCTAACTCCTCGCGGTAAGAAACGTGTAGCTCTCGGAGCAGTGTGAGCTGTGCCAACCCCTCTATGCTCTTCAGCTTCAACACCTCCAACGACTTCAAATGTCCTACGTCGAGCGCTTCCAGTAAACCGGCGCATAACACGAGCTTATCCAAACCGCTTGGCTCTCCAGCGGCATTTGGCCATTCTTTCAACTGTCTAAAATCCAATTTTAATTTTGCCAAAGACGGTTGATGTAAAATTCGGGAAGGCAATACTATGGACTCAAGCGTGCTGATGTTTCCCTGGAGAGTGTTAAAGCAGAGCAGTAACTTAATTCAAGATATTTAAGTTTCATTAAATTCCGAATGTATTTGGAAGCCTCTTCAAATATCTGCAATAAGATGACCCAAGGACTCTGGCAGCAACTCCATGTGTAGCATGCGCAACCGCAAGTGTTTCAAGGAAAGCAACTGACCAAATTCCTTTGGAAAATCGACATTGAATGCATCCCATACGTGCAACTCCATCCATTCCAGGTACTTCAACTGCCCTATGGACTTCGGAATTCGCCACAGGGGAGCAGCAGTCACATGTAACTCCCGCAACTGCAAATGTGGACTTGCCTATGTCACGTATTCCAATTATTGTAAAGATAATAGATGGATGTCTTCTAAACCCTTGTATTTCATTCATTTACCTCTACCCACAATTCTTCCGCTTTCGCTTGCACGTCCAACACCAATAAATTCTTCGTTGGAATCCAAAGAGGGACCAGTAACTTCTTCGGTGGAATCCAAATATGGCGCGAAAAGCCGGGCCAGTTGTGCCAGCGAAACCATTTGGCCAAAAATATATTACATGCCATACATATTTAATGCGCTGGCGGCAGCATTACAAACCATACAATCTGGTGGAGGTTGAGATCGCATTAAATATCGTATGGCATGTAATATATTGTTCACCCATTTACCATTTGAGATTTGGTACCCTCTCAAAGTCAATCTCAGGATCGAAGTCAATTTCTAGAAGTCAATCTCGGGATCGAAGTCATTTCGTCCGATGGAAGCTTCTTCACATCATCTCCATTTTCAGATTTACTACTAAGCGTTCTGTCCTGTAGACTTTCTTGTCACGGGATGTGATCAAAACTAAGCTACCACATGGGAAGAGTGCATCCACAGGCAAAAGTGCATTCACTTGATCCACATGATCTACATCATCTAAAACTATAAATACTGAACCTTTGAACCTTGGTGAATCACGAAGAGCTGGGGGGATTCATGGTTCCTTGAATTCGACCTACATAACTCTCATCCTGAAGAAAGACCATTCGGAGACGTTCAGTGATTACCGAACGATATCTCTTTGTAACCTTTTATATAAACTGACTATGAAAATCATTGCAGACAGGCTTAAACCTATATTGGGTAAGTTTATCTCACACAGATAGTTTGGATTTATGCCAAATAGACAACTTCTAGATGTAGTCAGTATTGCTCGGAAATGCTTTCATTCCTTGAAGAAGGAAAAAATAGTTTGGATTTATGCCAAATAGACAACTTCTAGATGTAGTCAGTATTGCTCGGAAATGCTTTCATTCCTTGAAGAAGGAAAAAACAAAGGCGTTTATTCTAAAGATGGATCTTGTTAAGGCCTATGACCGACTGGATTGGTGTTACCTTACACTGATACTTATACAAACTCGTTTGTCTTACGAAGTCACGGAATGGATTATGGGGTGTACGATCACTTCTTCTAGGTTTGTTGTTCTTATCAATGGGTTTCCCTCTTGTTTCTTCTCTGGAAATCGGGGTCTTCAACAAGGATGTCTAGTATCTCCTTATTTGTTCATTTTAGCAATCGTGGGACTCAACCTACCGATTCACAATGATATTGCTTTGAAGGATATTGTTAGGATCAAAGTGGTAGGGACTGTCGTCATTAGCCACCTCTTCTACATTGATGATGTCCTTCTTTTTGGACAGTGCTCTGTCATGGAGTGGCGATCTTAAAATGTCATTATTAAACTGTTTTGTAAGGCATCGGGATTAGAGACCATTCCAAGAAATCATGTTTCATTTATAATAGTGTGGACGAGGAGACTAGGCGATATATTTATGATCTTTTTGGTTACAAGCAGGTGGACTTTTAGATGAGTTTTAGGTACCTTTAATTTAAAACCAAATGGCTATGGCGAGACCGATTGGGTTTGGATCATTAGAAATTTTCACCGAAGGATTAAATGTTAGGCTCACAAATATTTGTCTTTGGGTGGGCGATTAACTTTGGTAACCTCGATCATTCAGAGTATTTATGTCTTCTGGTTCTCAGAGTATTTTATAGATTTGGATTCATCGTTTACATCTTTTGCATATTTAGTTTCAACTCAATTTCTATATCATTTTTTGTGTTTTATCAATTGAAGACGTGAAATTGACTTATCACCCAATTCCTTATATTTGACCTCCAAATTGAATAGTTGGTTATCTTCATTTTCTTTATGTATCATGGTTGATATTTCCAGAGGTTTAGAAAAGG
This sequence comes from Pseudotsuga menziesii, assembly GCA_001517045.1. NCBI lineage: Eukaryota > Viridiplantae > Streptophyta > Pinopsida > Pinales > Pinaceae > Pseudotsuga > Pseudotsuga menziesii. The sequence goes on from LPNX010452413.1 coordinate 22,661, forward strand.
AAGTAATTTTTCTCCACTTCTTGCCATTAGATCGCACTGATATTTACTAAATTTATTTTATATTTCCTCTTTATCACACCTTTTGAATTGCCAAAAACAAATATTACAATTAAGATTTATCCAAGTTTCAAGTTAACATACTTTTAAAAACCCTGTTTTGTATGTTGCCTTGTGGATTGACTTTGCTCTTAAATTATCTCTAAAATTTTGTCTCCTCTAAGTTTGAAATTTCATCTTGTAGAATTTTGACCAAATTTTTATCTTCTAATAGAGAGTTATGGTAACTTTCCCAAAAAATGTGATTGTTGTCCCTTTTAGGAGAGCAAATTTGTATGGACTCACATGTGTCTAATCTTCATGTTCTTCTTTTGAATTTTTTACCATGACCATTATGGTCCATCTTCTTTCTGATGTAATAGGTGGCACTCTCAAGCTTCAAGTATAATAGT
>LPNX010452413.1:23938-46925 GCA_001517045.1 Pseudotsuga menziesii
AAAAATATAGATACCCCTTGTTGACATACTTCAATGAAAACAATAAACTTATGGCTTTGTAACAATCTAATAGGACTTAAGATAGGTTTTATATATCTTACATATAAATGCCTATAATTTTGGAGAAGAATGCTTTACTTTGTATATTAGGTGTTAAGAATGATTAGGTGTACATGTGAACTATAGGTTAATGAGGGATTATTTGGAGAAGAATGATTAGGTGTACATGTGAACTATAAGTTCACAAGGGATTATAGAGTAGTTTGTTTGAGTGATATTGGATTTTTGGAGGAGGACTTTATCATTATATTTTTGTATAAGTATGTGTATTTATGAATAAAGAAATTAAAAGTGTTTTATTTGTGTATTTTAGTCTCCTGCTATCTTATATGTATGTGCATTTCTCTCTTTGTATTATTCTATTTTTTTATGGTATTAAAGTTGGATTGACTTTAGTTCCTTTAAGGCTAGGCTTAATCTAACATGACGTTTTAAGGTTATCAAAGTTGAATTAAGCTTAGCTCCTTTAGGGGGAAGATGTTGAAACCCTAAGATGTTGCGGTTGTCTCTGTGCACAAGGGTCTTGGAGTCCAGTCGGATGACGAAAACCAACCTAGTACCAACCAGGCTAAAAGAAGTGGGAAGGATTTTGTTTACTCAGAAAACCCCTTGCGGTATCTTTATGGACCTGTTTTTTAGGTAGGTTTTTTAGTGTTTGTTTTCCATGGCTGGGATGTCATTATCTCGTGGTGGAGATAGGTGGGTACCTGAAGCTCTGGTTCTCTCAGTGTCAAACCCTCTGTAACTTGCGATCGTTTCGATAGGCTGTAGGTTGGACGGAAGGGTGTGGATATCGACAAATGCCCTGCGCCCTCACATGCTGAGGACCTGGGGCTTGGTAGCATAAAATCTTTCACGGCTGGTATGAGCAAACACATTTCTTTTTTCGGTCCAGATGGGGACGACCCTGTGGAGCAGCAGCGTTTTCATGAATCTCCAGGATTTTTAGACAACCCTAAAGGCCAGTCACAAAAGTTGCTTGGTTCGCATGCCCGCAAACAAAAGCTTGGTCGTCTTTATTTTGAGAACATTAAGTGGGGTAGATTGTTTTGTATTTTGGGTAAAGACATGACTTGTACCATGGTGGAAGCTTTTTTTGAAATAGATCTTGTGGGGCGTTTCGAGTACATTAAGCTCACCAGCGTTGATATCAGCTTTCCAATTCCTTTGGAAAAAACCTCGGTGACATATTTCGTGGGTAATTTTTCTAGTACCCTTCCTACGTTATTGAAATTTTTATCTATCGAAGAGGTTCAGGTGTCTTTATCTGGGGTTGAAGCGAGTCTGGGATCTCGTGTTCGTGTTGAGGGGTCAAAATTTATTTCGAGGGTCCCTCTAGGGGTTAAATAGTTTCCTTTAGTTAGTCCTCATGAGTTTTCATGGGATGTATCGACGGAGGATGTCTCGCCTCCCAAAAATCTTGTTCCTTCTTTCCAATCAGATGAGTTTCCTCTGTTGGGTGGAAGCTTAAAGAGATTTCTAGAAATTCTTATTCCGTCCTCGCCTGTACATGAATCTTAAGTAAAGGATCTAGAAGGGGGTCTCATGCCTCTAAGCATTTTCTCCTCCTATGAGGATGATTCAGACATTTTCCCCATCTCCTCCATCTGTAACCCTTACATCACTATCTGTAAGCCTCTCAAGTCAAAATCCATGAAAGGGATAGGGAAGGGGCCATAGACACTCCTTTGGAACCCTCTTATCTAAAGCCTTGAGTATCTTCCTTATTTGATAAGGGCTTGTTGAGCCTTCCCTTGGCGGTCAATCCAGCGTCTCCCCTGGCTCTTAGAGAGATTGTAGCCCCTGATGTGGATTTAAAATGATATTGGTCTCTTTTAATATTAGGGGGCTCCCTAGTGGCCTAAAATGAACTTCTCTTAAGCATCTGATCATGAATTTGCATCCAAGGATTCTGTTATGCAAGAAACTATGTTACCTGTGGGGGCTACATGTGATTAATTTCTCAAGATAAAAACCCTTTTGTGGGTTTGCACAATGGATGTCGTTGGTTTTTTCGGTGGCACCTTGGCCTCCTAGAACCCAGAGGTGGCTGACTTGAGGGATATTGTGACCACCGCTAGCATTTTGGTGGAAGGCTCACTTAAAGGTTTTTATCATACAATTCAAATTTTGAATGTGTATTCCCCTTACCATAATCATTGGTCTTTCTGGGAGTGGGTTCATCAGCTCGGTATCTTACAAGACAAATCCCTAATCTTGGCACAAGATTTAAACCTAACGGTGTCCCCTGAAGAAGTATGGGGGGGAGTTAATTCTTTGGATCTGTTATCTGATTCCTTTCTTTCTCTTTTTGATTCTGCAAATTTGAATGAAATTGTTCCCTCCGTCCTAATCCCCACCTGGTCAAACGACCGATGTGGTGCAGTAGGGGCGGTGAAAAGACTTGCCATATTTTTTATGGCAGATTGTCTTTGTGAATCCATTAGGGATACCACTCCTGGGCGTACAAGTTTCTCGAACCATAAGGTTATAGTGTTCGAAATAGCTTTCGATATTGATCCGACATACTATCCTTTCAAGTTCAATCTGGTTTGGCTTGCAGATGACGAATTCTGCAATTTGGTAAAGGATACTTGGACTAATTTGGAGGTGGAGGTAGGTTTGTCATAGCTATGTCGTCTGGTCAAGAAGTTATTTCTTTTAAAAATTGTGGTCATAAAATGGGAGAAAGGGTGAAAGAGATCACAAGCAAAGGAGATTTCAATTATTGAGGAAGAGTATCATCATATTTCAAATGTTATGGACAAAGATCTATTTTCAACTGAGAGAAAGAAGAGACTTCTACTTTTGGACAGGAAGAGCAGGAAACTCCTAAAAGTGCAGGAAGAAACAATGAGGCAGAAAAGTAGGATGGTTTGGTTGAAAGCTGGAGACAATAACTCAAAATTCTTCCATCGGTTTTCCAATCATCGCAGGAATACAATCTCGATATGGGGTTTAAAAGACTCAAAGGGTAATTGGTGTGCTGAAGCAAAGGGTTCGAAGAAGCTTGTTGTAGATTTCTTCTAGGATATATTTTCAAAACCCGCGTCCTCTTCTTTGTTGAATCAGTTAAAGATTATCAAGCTTATTCCCTGGCTTTTTGAGGAGGAAGATATGATGCCAATTGGGAAGAATATAACTATGGAGGAGGTAAAGAGTGTATTATCCAATTTTCTCGTTGACAAGAGTCTTGGGACGAACGGATGGACAACTGAATTCTTCCTCCATTTCTTCGACCTAATGGGAAAAGATATCACTGAAGTTGTTGATGAATCGTGGAGAGCTGGGAGGATTCATGGTTCTTTGGATTCTACCTACATAACTCTCATCCCAAAGAAAGACCACCCGGAGACATTGAGTGATTACCGATCGATCTCTTTTTGTAACCTTCTATATAAACTAACTACAAAAATCATTGCAGATAGATTAAACCTATATTGGGTAAGTTTATCTCAGAAAATCAGTTTGGATTTATGCCAAATAGACAACTTCTTGATGTAGTTGGTATTGCTCAAGAATTCTTTCATTCCTTGAAGAAGGAAAAGACATGTGTTTATTCTAAAGATGGATCTTGTTAAGGCCTATAACCCACTAAATTGGTCTTACCTTAGACTAATCTTTATACAAACTGGTTTTTCTTACGAAGTCACGACATGGATTATGGGGTGTATGATCACTTCTACCAGGTTCGTTGTTCTTATCAATGGGTCACCCTCTTCTTTCTTCTTTGCAAATTGGGATCTCCGATAAGGATGTCCATTGTATCCTTATTTGTTCATTTTAGCAAATGAGGGACTCATCCTATTGATTCACAATGCTATTGCTTTGAAGGATATTGCTAGGATCAAAGTGGCAAGGACTATGGTCATTAGCTGCCTCTTCTATGTTGATGATGTCCTTCTTTTTGGACAGGGCTCTGTCGTGGAGTGGAGATCTTACAAGGTCATTATTAACCTGTTTTATAAGGCGTCGGGATTAGATATCATTTTTGAGAAATCGTGTTTCATTTATGCTAGCGTGGACGAGGAGACTAGGCGATATATTTCTGATATTTTTGGTTACAAGCAGGTGTACTTTTTCGTTGAGTTTTAAGTACATTTGATTTAATTTAAAACCAAATGGTTAGGGCAAGGCCAATTGGGGTTGGCTCATTATAAGGTTCCACCAGAGGATTAACTGTTGGGCTCACAAATATTTGTCTTTGGGTGGGTGATTAGCTTTGGTAACCTCGGTCCTTCGGAGTATTCATGCCTTCTGGTTCTAGCTTTATTGTGCACCAGTTTCTATGATTAATGCCCTTAGAAAAAAAATGTTTAAGTTCTAGTGGTCTGGGAGTCTAAATTTTGATAAACTACTTTTAGCTACTTGGGATTTACTTTCTCTGCCTAAGTTCAAAGGGGGTTAGGGCATAAAGAATTTAATGGTTTTTAATAGGGCACTCTGTGATAGGAGCTTCTGGTGATGTCTTTCTTATTCAGGGTTGTGGGGTGATGTCATTAAAGCAAAATACATGTCAAGGTTAAGAATGCACACCACAAAGGGTGTCTCTTTTTAGGTGGAGTCAACACTCATTGGATTGTACATTTCAGTGGAGTCAACACCCATTGGATTGTAAGTTTAATTTCATATGGACACACACATGCCATACACAATAAAAACAGGTGAAGGTGTTCTACCACGTACATTAAAAAAAACCCTACAAATTGTCCAACCAACTGTCAAGCATAAATGAATTTGACCAACAAACTGAATATATATAAAATATTATGCGCTAAAAGGGTCTAAAGAAGTTGGATTGCGCTTAGATCCTTTAGGGGGAATAAGTTGAAACCCTAAGATGTTGCGACTATCTCTATGCATAAGGGTCCTGGAGCCCAGTCGGTTGACAAAACCAACCTAGGTACCAACGAGGGTAAAAGAAGTGGGAAGGGTTTTTTTTACTTAGAAAACCCCTTGCGGTATCTTTATGGACCTGCTTTTTAGGTAGGTTTTTTAGTGTTTGTTTCCCATGGTTGGGACTCCATTTACTAGTGGTGGATACTGGTGGGTACGTGAAGCTCCAGTTGTCTCAGTGTTAGGTGCTCCACAGATTGCGATCGTTTTGATAGGTTGTAGGTCGAACGAAAGGGTGTGGATATCGACAGATGCCCCTACGCCCTCATGTGGTGAGGACCTGGGGCTTGGTAGCATAAAATATTTCCCAGCTAGTCTGAGCAAACATATTTCTTTTTTCGATTATGATGGGGGAGGCCCTATGCAGCCGGAGGGTTTACATGAATCCTGGGTTTTTCAGAAAACCCTAAAAGTTGGTCACAAAATTTGGTTGGTTCACATGCCCGCAAACAATATCCCAGTCGTCTTCATTTTGAGAAGGTTAAGCAAGGCAGACCGCTATGCGTCCTGGGTAAAGACATGACTTATACTATGTTGGAAGCTTTTTCTGAAAGAGATCTTATGGGGAATTTCAAGTACATTAAGCTCACCAGAGTTGATATTCTCCCTGGATACGTAGAAAATGGGAACCATTCATCTCAAATATCCCAAGAGTTATGACATTGGTCAATGGTTAGGTCGTTTTCCATTTTTTTTGGGTGGAAGATTAGGAGGACATTGAAACAAATTTTTGGGTCATCGGTATGGGTTCACTAGTTTTAGCTCCTTGGACGTTTGGTTTTGACCCACAAAAAACTCGTATGGAGAGGTGACACCTTCGGGTGATCCTGCCAGGGTTTCTTTTTTCTGTTGTAATTTACAGGGTTTAATGAGTCTTGTGAACTCAATTGGTAGGTTTATCATGGTAGAGGAGGAGCATTTGATGGGGGGAAATAGGAAGGAAACTCACATCTTGGTGGATATCAACCCCCAGGGAGGCTCCCGAAAGAGCTAGAAGTGGTCTGGGAGGGGCGTTATTTTGTGCAAGCATTGTATGATTGGAAGATTGTGTTCTGTTGCTTTAACTATAAGCAAATGGGCCATCGAAAAGCGGATTGCAATTCGACTGTTAGTTTCTCTATGGATGCAGAGGAAAATGGCGCCATGGTCAGCATGTTCGACAATTTTGTAACTGATATCATATTTCCAATTCCTGTGGACAAAACCTTTGTGAGATATTTTGTGGGTAAGTTTGTAAGTACCCTTCCTATGTTATTGAAAATTTTAACTGTCGAAGAGGTTCATGTGTTTTTACCCGGGGTTGAAGGGAATTTGGGATCTCGTGTTGGTGTTGAGGGGTGGAATTTATTTTGAGGGACCCTCTGGGGCTTAATGAGTTTCCTTTGGTCAGTCATGAGTTTTCACAAGATGTATCGGTGGAGGATGTCTCGCCTCTCATAAATATTGTTCCTTCTTTCCAGTCAGATGAGTATCCTTCATTGGGTGGAAGCTCAAAGAGATTTCTGGACATTGTTATTTCCTCCTCGCTTGTACGAGACTCTTAAATAAAGGATTTTAAGGGGTCTCATGCCTCTAAGAATTTTCTCCTCCTTTGCAGACAATTCAACCATTTTCCCCATCTCCTCCATCTGTAACCCTAACATCACTATCTGTAAGCCTCGCAAGTCAAAATCCAAGAAAGGGATAGGGAAGGGGCGCACAAACACTCCTTTGGAACCTTCTTATCTGAATCCTTGGGTACCTTCCTTATTTGATAAGGGTTTGACGAGTCTTTCCTTGGCGGTCAATCCAGTGTATCCTTGAGCTCTTAGAGAGATTGCAGCCCCTAATGTGGCTTTAAAATGATATTGGTCTCTTTCAATATTAAGGGACTTGTTGGTGGCCCAAAACAAACTACCCTTAAGAATCTGATCAGGAATTTACATCCGGGGATTATGTTACTGCAAGAAACTATGTTGTCGACAAAGAGGGATGCTCAGTGGACAAAGAGGGATGCTCGAGTTTTAAAGGTAAAAAGAGAAGTTTCATGAAGCTTCTCAAAGCTTGGCTTCATGGAAATCTCATCCCTAGACCCCTGGACCACCTGGGCTCGAGAACCATTGTTGGCACGATCCCGACCAATAAAACCCAATCGACGGGGGTTCTACTCTGTCAACACTTAGCACATGGTGATCTCTCTGAGCATCTGCCCAGACAGGTTTTACCTTGTCCAACAACACTTGCATAGTGGATGAGGTCTCACCCGAGATGTTGAAGGGAGAGCTGTCGAAGACAAATTTTTGCAGTATGGAAGAGGGTTGGGACATTCGATATTCATCACCTTAGCTTCTAGATCCAATCTACTTACTTGTTCAAAAATAATCATTCATCGTTACAGTCGATCTTTAAAAGAGGAAAGAGATCTAAAGGGTAACAGTATCCATAAAACGAAATCATCATAAGCAAATCTATTCCTCATTCAACATCAGAATCGCATCAGTGTAAGAAATGAAATAATAGTATCCATCAACAGAAACCATCATAAGTAGATCTATTCCTGATTCAACATCAGAATTGCAGTAGTGTAAGATAGGAAAAGATAAAGAGCAACAAAATTTCAGAGCAATCCACAACTCATTTTATTACTTATGCAGACCAACTCGTAGATTAAAAATAGATGACAACCCAGTATTACATCCAATACTCTATCCCCGTATTGCTCTCCACAACATCTATCGATGGAATATATATTATCATTACATGAAAAATTCTTCTATTTATAGGCTTGCGCCTTTACATTCAAGGTCCACTTCTAACTAAATTATAACAAAATTCTAACAAACTTAACCATTAAGGACCAATATTCCAAAGAAATTGTCAAATGATTACAAAAAGTGACATGAAAATATAAAAAGTGGACTATTTTCCACCTCTCGCGCTATCTTTGGCTTGCGCGGTGTTGCGTGAGTATGCGTAGCATCCTAGATGCTCCCCAACTCACTTACCTCCAACCCCTTGTCACCAAGCCCCCAACATAGTCTTGTGGCTCATCCTCAAGCCACGTCAGCTGCACATGGTGGACTCAACAACCTGACGGGCAAAAAACCTCTCGTAGGTAACAGTATGCGAATTTTTTGAACTTACTGAATTGTGCAGTTGGAAGCAACTGATTCCTCCAAGGTCAATTGTGACGAACCTTGGTGCACCTCTACAATGGTGTATCCTGCAGTGCCATTGTGCTCTGGCATCTATGAATAGTACATCATTCTTAATTTGTTGTCGCTTATCGGGAAGCGTTTTGCTAGTCGGCAATTGTCTGCAGCTGCAAATTCTAAATCCAGTCCCACTTCCACACCTATGTCCTTCCTTGCATTCAGGCTCAACCCGGACTGCCTGAAGTCAACTCGGTTCCCTGTTCCTGCAGACTTTTTCAAGTGGGGCAAGAACTCTGGGGCTATCCAGATTCCTTATGGGTGTCTTAGTATGCGCCTCAGACCGACTAGGGGAAATATAGCCAAGGACGAATTTTCCAGATACTTATGCCCTGGGCAAGTGAACCCGCATACCTACAACTTCTTCATCAATTTTCGCTGAGACAACATTCTCACTCACAGTCTGCCCCATATCAAGGGTAGCCTATATTGCCCCTAAGATGGTTGTTGCCTCACACAATGGAGCTCCCTTACACTACCTAGCCCAACCCTTTCTGCAACTTTGCACAGTGCAGCTCTGCCTAATGGTGTTCGCTCAGTTGACGACCCTCTGCTTATAACACCTTTTTCATTTTAGATTCCATCATGACTTGCTTGAGTGCATTATTATGTCTAAATAATTTAGTAGTGTGCCAAATACGTTGTCGATTCTGCCACCCCGACTCTTGGATCTGCTATCATTAGATGTAACGCTAAAACGTGTTGTCAGTCACCTGCTTTTGTCAAACGTTATGGAGTAGTGATGTGACGTCTGGTCACCATCACGGTTTCTTCCGTCCAGTACGAACCACTCATTTTTGCATGGCAACCACCTGTCGTGCAATCCCTTCCCTTCGTCGGGCTCAGCCTCGCAGCCTCATCTCCTTAGCGAAGCCTCATTCGAGCGCACAACCTCGTCCAGTCACATAACCTTTTCCTAGCACACAACCTCTTCATTCTCAGCCACAACCCCTTTCTCTTGGCGCGGCCCCATCCTGGTGCGCAACCTCTTCTCTCTCTACCACCACCCCTTTCTCTTAGCGCAGCCCCATCCTGGTGTGCAACCTCTTCTTCCTCAGCCACCACCCCTTTCTCTTAGCGCAGCCCCATCCTGGTGTGTAACCTCTTCTTCCCCAGCCACAACCCCCTTTAGCAGTGTGCGGTGTTGTCTAGTTACTTATATTTACTACTCTTTAACTAGTGTTGATCGCAACCTTTCAGTTGCGACAGATATTCCAAACTTCTACCAGCTTCGTCTAAACTACTCTTACTCTTGCTCATCCCCTTATGGTGCACCCTTCCTCGTTCTGGATACCCTACCCCTTAGGCGTTGCACGGTCCTTCCCCCGTCTGATAGGGCTTCAAGTGGCTTCCATTCACAAGCTTTGGCAGTACCGCGCCATCTAACTGTTGTAGTTGAATTGATCTTTCTAAAACTCTAGATCGATCTTTTTAAAAATATAGATCAAGCTTTTTGAAAAAATTAGATCGAGCATTTAAAAGCTAATAACTCATAATAACTCACGTGTTTTTAATATATATATATATATATCACAAAAGCTCAATCTTTTGGTTTAACCACACTTAAACCCTCAATCAATATATTTAAAAATCCCGAACAAGTTATTAGCTCGACCGAGAACTGTAAAAATGAGTTTTTAGCCCTATTTTCTGCAATTCTAATTTTAGTTGCGTGCTTACCCTACCTAAACCCTGTCCTAGGATGCACCTTAGGTGGCAGGCTTCGTAGCAATAGATTTGTTAACGAATTCTCTATCCATTGATATATAACTTACAAGTTTATGAGTTCATATGTTTTTTTTTTTTTTAATTTCAGACTTATACACTTAGAAAACCATGTCCACAACTTCGAATCAACACAAAAAAATCAATAACATAAAAAGTGCAAAACTAAAAAGTTTCAAAAAATATATACGCCCTAGACCAATGCGTGCTCTTCAAAAATGTATTTTTAGTTTTTCAATTTTTGAAACCATTAAATTTATTTTTACCTACACACATGTGTACAAAACGTGCTTAAAAATTTCAATAATTAGTTTCGAAAATTAATAAAAAAATATATGCCCTTAGTGAATTTTGTGTAGATTATGTTCATATTTTTTTCCAAAAATTATACTTTATCAATATGTCATTTTATGTGCACACAAACTACTTGTTAACTTTTCCTTAAATTTACAAAACAAACTTATCATTAAATGCAATTTTGACATATTAAATAATATATTTTTTTTAAATATAGGTGGAAAGACAACACAATTCCCTACAATTTGTATTTTTGTTGTGTCAAAGTTCACAAGGCATATATAATTTTTGAGGGCTTCAATTTAATAAATGAGAAAAAAGTTAAACTTTCACCATTAGTTTTGGCCAAAAAAGTGTTATCAATCTTCATGGATTCACCCATATATGATTGTTTAAGAAAAATCTTCTTTATTTTTTAAATATAACAATTATCTTTAAAAAATATCCACCACAAAAGAAATTAAATTATAAATTAAAAAAATACCTTAATCAAAAAATTAAATTATAAATTAAAAAAATACCTTAATCAAATAAAAAGTCTTAAATTTATAATGGTGTAAATTGCCTACTTTTATTATTACAATTTACATGATATTGGCAATTTGGACCCATACTCACTTCATGTTAATGTTGGAAAGCACAGAGAAACTATAAGTTTTCTGCTAGCATTAGATATTTGTTATTTAGATTTATAAAGTATATTTTTATTAATAATTTAATTGAGAATAAAATATTTTTAATAATATTTTTTTAATAAAAACATGTATTACTAGTATAAATATTGTTTAAAATATCTAAAATTAAAATTAAAGTAAATAATTTTTTTAACTTAATTCACAATCTGGAATTGTTATCTCAATTTTCAAAGACCACTAAGAATGATGAGACTTAAAACTAAAATGTTTGTTTATAACCTAAAACACTAGATCACTTAAACTCTTCATTAAAATATATTCCCATTCTATTCCATCATAAATCATCACCCAAAATATAAAAAATTAAAATGTAAAAATCTTTCTTTAAAAAGTATTTGATCTGCCTTATCTATATTTACATAAAAAAACAAAAACATCATTTTAAAAAAAATTTACAAATTCAGCTTCAAACAGTCCTGTGCCAAGCCCTCTATGCTCTTCAGCTTCAAACAGTCCTGTGCCTGCAACTCCTCCAACGACTTCAAATGTCCTACGTCGAGCACCCCTTCTAACTCAAAGCAGCAAGAAATGTGTAATTCTCGGAGCAGTGTGAGCTATGCCCACCCCTCTATGCTCTTCAACTTCCAACAGAGGGATGCGTTCAACACCTCCAACGACTTCAAATGTCCTACGTCGAGCACCCCTTCTAACTCAGAGCAGCAAGAAACGTGTAGTTCTCGGAGCAGTGTGAGCTGTGCCAACCCCTCTATACTCTTCAGCTTCGAACACTCATATGCCTTCAACACCTCCAACGACTTCAAATGTCCTACGTCGAGCACCCCTTCTAACTCAAAGCAGCAAGAAACGTTTAGTTTTCGGAGCAGTGTGAGCTGTGCCAACCCCTCTATGCTCTTCAGCTTCGAAAAACCATATGCCTTCAACACCTCCAACGACTTCAAATGTCCTACGTCGAGCACCCCTTCTAACTCAGAGCAGCCAGAAACGTCTAGTCGTCGGAGCAGTGTGAGCTGTGCCAACCCCTCTATGCTCTTCAGCTTCGAACAGTTCCATGCCTTCAACACCTCCAACGACTTCAAATGTCCTACGTCGAGCACCCCTTCTAACTCAGAGCAGCCACAAACGATTAGTCGTCGGAGAAGTGTGAGCTGTGCCAACCCCTCTATGCTCTTCAGCGTCCAACAGCCATATGCCTCCAACACCTCCAACGACTTCAAATGTCCTACGTCGAGCGCTTCCAGTGAAGGGGTCGTTAATACGAGCTTCTCCAAACCGCTTGGCTCTCCAGTGGCAATTGGCCATTCTTTCAACATTGTAAGATTCAATTTTAATTCTGCCAAAGACTGTTGATGTGCAATTTGGGAAGGCAATATTTCAATGTTTCGACATCTCTCAAGACCTATGTACTCGAGCGTGCTGATGTTTCCAAAACTTTCCCTGGAGAGTGTTAAAGCAGAGCACTCACTTAATTCAAGATATTTAAGTTTAATTAAATTCCCGAATGTATATGGAAGCCTCTTCAAAGAATTGCAATAAGACAAGTCGAGGTACTCCAGGTTTGTTAGATGACCCAAGGACTGTGGCAGCAACTCCATGCATCGCATGCGCAACCGCAAGTGTTTCAAGGAAAGCAACTGACCAAATTCCTTTGGAAAATAGGCATCCCATACGTGCAACTCCATCCATTCCAGGTACTTCAACTGCCCTATGGACTTTGGAATTCGCGACAGGAGAGCAGTCACATGTAACTCCCGCAACTGCAAAGGTGGGCTTGCCTGCATATGTTCACGTATTCCAATTATTCTAAAGATAATAGATGGATGTCTTCTAAACGTTTGTAATTCATTCATTTATTAATATTAACAAATAGTAAACAACATACAAACTTTTAATTAGTTACAAATTCCTATTTACCTCTTCCCACAAATCTCCCGCTTTCGCTTGCACGTCCTGTAATTCATTCATTTATGTGGTTAAATATTAATATTAATATTAATATTAATAAATAGTAAACAAGCATACAAACTTTTAATTAGTTACAAATTCCTATTTACCTCTTTCCACAAATCTTCTTGCACGTCCAACACCAGTAAATTCTTCGTTGGAATCCCAATATGGAGGGACCAGTTGTGCCAGCGAAACCATTTGAGATTTGGTACCCTCTCAAAGTCAATCTCGGGATCAAAGTCAATTTCTAGAAGTTGTAACTTCTTCATTTCGTCGGATGGAAGCTTCTTCACATCATCTCCATCTTCAGATTTACTACTGAGCATCTTAATTCCTCGCACGTCGTCTCCTACGTCCTGTTCAGTTTTGGAAGGCACTAAAGAATTTGAAAACTTTGAACAGATTTTTATAGAAAACTTGTCTTTAAAAACTGTGAACATAGTTTTATTACGTAAACTGAATGACGGAGTACTTACAGATGAGTCATCAATATTCTTCGTTTTCCCATGCCATATAAGATGCTGTGGTTTTGAATCCTTCGCAAGATCTCTTCCGAGATCTCGCAGGTGATCATGCATTTTAATTATCGTATTGCCACAGTGAACCTCCTCCTCGACCAGACATTTGTCCAGTAAAGTTTGAAACCCCCGTCTACCTAGCTGGCCCGATATTCTAATGACGGTGTCCTTGTACTTTCCTATGAAAAAACAGGCAACATCTAAGAACATCCGTTTCTCGTGTGTCTGAAGTGAATCGTAACTAATTTGAAGCTTCTTTTGGATGTCATGCGGAAGTATTTGCTCAAGACTCTCCAATTCCTCTTTCCATTCAGATTTATCTCTCTTTGCACTAAGATTTGACCCCAATACCTTTAAAGACAAAGGTAATCCATCGCAAGCCCTTACAAATTTGTCAACCAGATCTTTAAATCCTGGTAGTGGAGCTCTATGGCAGAAAGCATGCGAGCAGAAGAGCTCTGTGGCGCGTTCTGTATTGAGGCCAGTCAAGTGATAAATGGATGACTTTTGTACTCTTGACCTTTCGAGGACATCCTTGTCACGGGATGTGATCAAAACTAAGCCATTGTGGACATCCACAGGCAAAAGTGCATCCACTTGATCCACATCATCCACATCATCTAAAACTATAAATACTAAACCTTTAAAATCTGAGAGATGCTTACGGAGAACCTTTAAAATGTCTATTTGCACATTATTCAATTGAAACAAACCCTGGAGAAGTTGGCTCTGCAAGGAAGGCAATGAGTATTTAGCATTTTCTCTAACATCGGATAGAAAGTGGGATCTAGTGTACCGTGAACTCTCCACATTGAAGAGCTCTAAAGCCAGAGTTGTCTTGCCCACCCCACCCAAGCCGGTGATGCCGACTCTTCCGTTGTGCTTCTGCGATAATACTCTCTCTTTGAAATCTATTACTTTCTCATCGACTCCAGTAGGATATTTGGCTACGTGCAACATTGTTTTCTCCACCTTCTTCAACACATGTTTAACGACCTCATCTACAAGCACCTCTTCGTCCCTGGTTATTCACAAGAAGAAAGATAAAATTCATAGTTAGAAAATAAATCAAATTATAGAGTAAAGTTTCATTTACATATTACATATTCTATGCGAGGGAAGTTGGAGTTCTCACTTGTTAAACTTCTCCAGTTCTAACCCAGTTATTCCTGCAACACTTTTAAGAGCATTTCTCCACTCCTCGATCGTGCTGAGGTCGTGAAGCGGTTGAAAGTCACGCCCTTTCTTACTTTTGAGCTTGTCTAAGGCTTGAGCATAGATTCCATCGCCCCGTGTGCACCGGAGAACAGCAGGCTGGACATTGTGAAACACTGGAATAATAAGAGCCCCAGTCTTCAACATGAGCACCAGCTCTTTCAGACACCACTCTGACTCGGCATATCTCTCAGAGAAAATGGCCACGTGCACGGAGGCTGTTCTGATAGCTTCTTTTATTTCAGTTTCGAAGTTGCATCCAACTTGCAATTCCACGTAGTCTAGAAACGCTGTGAGTCCATGTGAAACAAGACGCCGGTATAAACTGGTGGCGAAGGTCATCTTTACATCCTTGCCATGATGATTAATAAAAACATAGTGGCGGTAGGAATTGCAGATAGCGTTCGAGGTGGATGTGGAGGCAGCCATTGGTAATTGAAAAATAGAAACAAATTTATGGGGAACTTAGCTCGATCAATACAAATTGCCAGGGGCTCTGAGAGGGGCGCACAGCACAAGTATTGCCAGGGGCTCTGAGAGGGGCGCACAGCACAAATATTGGTGGGGAAGAATGTAACGAAAAGGGTAACGGTGGGCAGAGATACACATATTTAAGACAGTTTCATTTCTTCTTTGTTTATGCGCGTCAATACACTTACCATCACCGTCTAATACAAATTAGAAATGAATTTGTCCAACAAAATGAATATATATATTTTATATTATTATGCGCCGAAAGGGGCTTATGAATGGAAGTTGCGTCCGCGTCAAACCTTGTCATCACCACGTTCTCTTTTTAGGTGGAGTCAACACTCATTGGCCTGTAGTTTAATGAAGATGCTCTACGGATTGGAGTGTGGACACGCAGAGGCCGAGGCCGACCATTCAAGCACATAAAAGAGTATGTCTTTTTAGTGTGGACACGCACAATAAAAAGGCGAGCAATACATGTTATGCAGTGGAGCAATTAATGCGATGGCAGTCGCACTGTCCACCGTCGGATCGCTCTTTGGAACAGATCCGACTGCAGACAGTGCAACTGCCATCGCATTAAATGCTCCACTGCATAACAAGTATTGTTCGCGCAAGCAATACATGTTATGCAGTGGAGCAATTAATGCGACGGCGATCGCACTGTCGGATCGCTCTTTATTGTATTGTTCGCGCAATAAAAGGCGAGAGATGAAGATGCTCTACGGATTGGAGTGTGGACACGCACAATAAAAAGAGGTGAAGAGTCATTGGAGTGAAGATGCTCTACGGATTGGAGTGTGAACACGCACATAAAAGGGTATATATTTTTAAGTGGTCATTGGAGTGTAGTTTAATTTAATATTGAGTGTGAACACGCACAATAAAAAGAGGTCAAGATGCTATCGCGTAGGTTAAAGCAAAGAATTGAATTTGCTTTGCAAACTTTGTCCGCACTGATGGGACCTGTAGTTTAATTTAACATGGAGTGTAGACACGTATATATAATTATATATAAAATTTTGTATATGGAGTTTAATTATATATAAAATTTATATCAATGTATTTTTTTTTATAAAATAGATTTTAGGATAAATTTATCATTTTAATTCTAATTTTAATATATATATTTTTCAAAAAAAATTATTTTTGAAAATGTTGGGCCTTCAAGACCCTACCAAGTCTACTCATTCACTCTTTTCATTAGATATGGGCTCAACAAGAGCAAACATATCACGTATAAAAACTGAGCCTAGGTGGGATAACATTCATTCCTCTCGACCACCCAAACTACAATCAATGGACAAAAAATATATATACCTCGTGTTGACATACTTTAATGAAAAAAATAAACTTATGGCTTTCTAACAATCTAATAGGACTTAAGATAGGTTTTATATATCTTACATATAAATGCATATAATTTTGGAGAAGAATGCTTTACTTTGTATATTAGGTGTTAAGAATGATTAGGTGTACATGTGAACTATAGGTTAATGAGGGATTATTTGGAGAAGAATGTTTTACTTTGTATATTAGGTGTTAAGAATGATTAGGTGTACATGTGAACTATGAGTTCATGAGGGATTATAGAGTAGTTTGTTTGAGTGATATCTAATTTTTGGAGGAGGACTTTATCATTATATTTGTGTATAAGTATGTGTATTTATGAATAAAGAAATTAAAAGTGTTTTATTTGTGTGTATTTTAGTCTCTTACTATCTCATATGTATGTGCATTTCTCTCTTTGTATTATTCTATTTTTTTTTATCGTATTAAAGTTGGATTGACTTTAGTTCCTTTAAGGCTAGGCTTAATCTAACATGACGTTTTTAGGTTATCAAAGTTGGATTAAGCTTAGCTCCTTTAGGGGGAAGATGTTGCAGTTGTCTCTGTGTGCAAGGGTCTTGGAGTCCAGTCGGATGATGAAACCAACCTAGTACCAACCAAGCTAAAAGAAGTGGGAAGGATTTTGTTTACTCAGAAAACCCCTTGCGGTATCTTTATGGACCTGTTTTTTAGGTAGGTTTTTTAGTGTTTGTTTTCCATGGCTGGGATGTCATTATCTGGTGGTGGAGACAGGTGGGTACCTGAAGCTCCGGTTGTCTCGGTGTCAGACCCTCTGTAACTTGCGATCGTTTCGACAGGCTGTAGGTTGGACGGAATGGTGTGGATATCGACAGATGCCCTATGCCCTCACGTGCTGAGGACCTGGGGCTTGGTAGCATAAAATATTTCTCGGCTGGTATGAGCAAACACATTTCTTTTTTTCGTCCGGATGGGGACAACCCTGTGGAGCAGGAGGGTTTTCATGAATCTCCGAGCTTTTCAGACAACCCTAAATGCCAGTCACAAAAGTTGTTTGGTTCGCATGCCTGCAAGCAAAAGCCCGGTCGTCTTCATTTTGAGAAGGTTAACTGGGGCTGATCCTTATGTGTTTTGAGTAAAGACATGACTTGTACTATGGTCGAAAGCTTTGTCTGAAAGAGCTCTTGTGGGGCGTTTCGAGTACATTAAGCTCACCAGCACTGATATTCTCTCTTGGATATGTAGCAAATGGAAACCCTTCAACTCAAATATCATAAGAGTTATGACACTGGTCAATGGTCTGGTCATTTTCCATTTTGTTTCGGTCAAGGACAAGGGTTTACTGGTTTACTGGGTCATCGACAAGGATTTACTGGTTTTAGCTCATTGGACGTTTGATTTTGACCGACAAAAAAAATTGTATGGAGAGGTGACACCTTTAGGTGATTCTGCTAGGGTTTCCTCTTTTCCATAGGAATTTACAGGGTTTAATGAGTGTTGCAAATTCGATTGGTAGGTTTATCATGGTGGAGGAGGAGCATTTGATGGGGGCCAATAGGAAGGAACCTTACATATTGGTGGATATTGACCCAACGGGGTGGGCTCTCGAAAGAGTTGGAAGTGGTTTAGGGGGGGGGTTCTTTTGTACAAGTGATGGATTATTGGAAGGTTCTGTTCCGTTGCTTTAACTGTAAGAAAGAAAACCATCAAAAAGCGAACTGCAATTAGGATATAAGTCACTTTATGGATGCAAAGGAAATTCGGGTCGTGGTCAGCCTGTTTGACGATGTTGTACCTGATATCAACTTTCCAATTCCTTTGGAAAAAACCTCGGCGACATCTTTCGTGGGTAAGTTTTCCAGTACCCTTCCTACGTTATTGAAATTTTTATCTATCGAAGAGGTTCATGTGTCTTTAACTGGGGTTGAAGCGAGTCTAGGATCTCGTGTTGGTGTTGAGGGGTCGAAATTTATTTCAGGGGTCCCTCTAGGGGTTAAATAGTTTCCTTTAGTCGGTCCTCATGAGTTTTTGTGGGATGTACTGACGGAGGATGTCTTGCCTCTCAGAAATCTTGTTCCTTCTTTCCAATCAGATGAGTTTCCTCCATTGGGTGGAAGCTCAAAGAGACTTTTGGAAATTGTTATTTCATCCTCGCCTGTACATGAATCTTAAGTAAAGGATCCAGAAGGGGGTCTCATGCTTCTAAGCATTTTGTCCTCCTATGAGGACGATTCAGACATTTTCCCCATCTCCTCCATTTGTAACCCTGACATGACTATCTATAAGCCTCTCAAGTCAAAATCCAAGAAAGGGACAGGGAAGGGGCCACAGACACTCCTTTGGAACCCTCTTATCTAAATCCTCGAGTATCTTCCTTATTTGATAAGGGTTTGCCGAGCCTTCCCTTGGTGGTCAATCCAGCGTCTCCCCGTGCTCTTAGAGAGATTGTAGCCCCTGATGTGGGTTTAAAATGATATTGGTCTCTTTCAATAATAGGGGGTTTGCTGGTGGCCTAAAATGAACTTCCCTTAAGCATCTGATCACGAATTTGCATCCGGGGATTCTGTTATGCAAGAAACTATGTTACCGGTGGGGGCTACGTGTGATTAATTTCTCAACATAAAAACCCTTTTGCGGGTTTTCACAATGGATGTCGTTGGTTTTTTGGGTGGCACCTTGGTCGCTTGGAACCCAGAGGTGGCAGAATTGAGGGATTTTGTGACCACCACTAGCATTTTGATGGAAGGCTCACTTAAAGGTTTTTTTCATATAATTCGAATCTTGAATGTGTATGCCCCTTACCATAATCGTTGGTATTTCTGGGAGTGGATTCATCAGTCCGGTATCTTACAAGACAAATCTCTAATCTTGGCACAAGATTTAAACCTAACGGTGTCCCCTGAATAAGTATGGGGGGGAGTTAATTCTTTGGATTTGTTATCTTATTCCTTTCTTTCTCTTTTTGATTCCGCAAATTTGAATGAAATTGTTCCCTCCATCCTAATCCCCACCTGGTCAAATGGCTGATGTGGCGCAGCAGGGGTGGCGAAAAGACTTGGCATATTTTTTATGGCAGATTGTCTTTGTGAATCCATTGGGAGATACCACTCTTGGGCATATGCTACAAGTTTCTTGAACCATAAGGTTGAAGTGTTGGAAATAGCTTTGGATATTGATCCAACATACTATCCTTTCAAGTTCAATATGGTTTGGCTTGCGGATGATGAATTATGCAATTTGGTAAAGGATACTTAGACTAATTTGGAGGTGGAGGTAGGTTTGTCACAGCTATGTCATCTAGTCAAGAAGTTATTTCTTTTAAAAATTGTGGTCATAACATGGGAGAAAGGGAGGACAAAATCACAAGCAAAGGAGATTTCAATTATTGAGGAAGAGAGTCATCGTATTTCAAATGTTATGGATGAAGATCTGTTTTCAGCCGAGAGAAAGAACAAACTTCTACTTTTGGATGGGAAGAGTAGGAAACTCCTAAAAGTGCAGGAAGAAACAATGAGGCAGAAAAGTAGGACGGTTTGGTTGAAAGACGGAGACAATAAATCAAAATTCTTCCATCGGTTTTCCAATCATCGCAGGAATACAATCTCGGAATGGGGTTTAAAAGACTCAAAGGGTAATTGGTGTGCTGAAGCAAAGGGTTTGAAGAAGCTTGTTGTAGATTTCTTCTAGGATATATTTTCAAAACCCGCGTCCTCTTCTCTATTGAATCAGTTAAAGGTTATCAAGCTTCTTCCCCGGCTTTTTGAGGAGGAAGATATGATGCCAATTGGGAAGAATATAACTATGGAGGAGGTAAAGAGTGTATTATCCAATTTGCTCGTTGACAAGAATCTCGGGATGAACGGATGGACAACTGAATTCTTCCTCCATTTCTTTGACCTGCTCGAAAAAGAAATCACTGAAGTTGTTGATGAATCGCAGAGAGTACGGAGGATTCATGGTTCTTTAGATTCGACCTACATAACTCTCATCCCGAAGAATGACCACCCGGAGACATTGAGTAATTACCGATCGATCTCTTTGTAACCTTCTATATAAACTGACTACAAAAATCATTGCAGATAGATTAAACCTTTATTGGGTAAGTTTATCTCGAAAAATCAGTTTGGATTTATGCCAAATAGACAACTTCTGGATGTAGTTGGTATTGCTCAAAAATTCTTTCATTCCTTGAAGAAGGAAAAGACATGCGTTTATTCTAAAGATGGATCTTGTTAAGGCCTATAACCCACTAGATTGGTCTTACCTTAGACTAATCCTTATACAAACTGGTTTGTCTTACAAAGTCATGACATGGATTATGGGGTGTATGATCACTTCTGCTAGGTTCATTGTTCTTATCAATGGGTCACCCTCTTCTTTCTTCTTTGGAAATCGGGATCTCTCACAAGGATGTCCATTGTATCCTTATTTGTTCATTTTAGCAAACGAGGGACTCATCTTACTGATTCACAATGCTATTGCTTTGAAGGATATTGCTAGGATCAAAGTGTCAGGGACTATGGTCATTAGCCACCTCTTCTATGTTGATGATGTCCTTTTTTTGGACAGGGCTCTGTCGTGGAGTGGTGATCTTACAAGGTCATTATTAACCTGTTTTATAAGGCGTCGAGATTAGATATCATTTTCGAGAAATCATGTTTCATTTATGCTGGCGTGGACGAGGAGACTAGGCGATATATTTCTGATATTTTTGGTTACAAGCAGGTGTACTTTTCGTTGAGTTTTAAGTACATTTGATTTAATTTAAAACCAAATGGCTATGGCAAGACTGATTGGGGTTGGCTCATTATAAGGTTCCACTAGAGGATTCACTGTTGGGCTCACAAATATTTGTCTTTGGGTGGGTGATTAACTTTGGTAACCTCGGTCATTCGGAGTATTCATGCCTTCTGGTTCTAGCTTTATTGTGCATCAGTTTCGGTGATTAATACCCTTAGAAAAAAGATGTTTAAGTTCTAGTGGTTTGGGAGTCTAAATTTTGATAAACTACATTTAGCTACTTGGGATTTACTTTCTCTGCCTAAGATCAAAGGGGGTTGGGGCATAAACAATTTAATGGTTTTTAACAGGGTGCTCTGTGATAGGAGCTTCTGGTGATGTCCTTCTTATTCAGGGTTGTGGGGTGATCTCATTAAAGCAAAATACATGTCAAGGTTAAGAATACACACCACAAAGGGTATCTTTTTTTAGGCGGAGTCAACACTCATTGGATTGTACATTTCGATGGAGTCAACACCCATTGGATTGTAAATTTAATTTCATATGGACACGCACATGCCAGACATAGTAAAAACAGGTGAAGGTGCTCTACCGCGTACATTAAAGAAAAACTCTACAAATTGTCCAACCAACTGTCAAGCATAAATGAATTTGTCCAACAAACTGAATATATATAAAATATTATGCGCTGAAAGGGGCTAAAGAAGTTGGATTGCGCTTAGCTTCTTTAGGGGGATAAGTTGAAACCATAAGATGTTGTGACTTTCTCTATGCATAAGGGTCCCGGAGCCCAGTCAGTTGATGAAACCAACCTAGTACCAACTAGGGTAAAAGAAGTGGGAAGGTTTTTGTTTACATAGAAAACCCCTTGCGGTATCTTTATGGACCTGTTTTTTAGGTAGGTTTTTTAGTGTTTTTTTCCCATAGTTAGGACTCCATTTACTAGTGGTGGAGACTGGTGGGTACGTGAAGCTCCGATTGTCTCAGTGTTAGGTGCTCCATAGATTGCGATCGTTTCGATAGGCTATAGGTCGGACGAAAGGGTGTGGATATCGACAGATGCCCCTACGCCCTCATGTGGTGAGGACCTGGGGCTTGGTAGCATAAAATATTTCTTGGCTAGTCTGAGCAAGCATATTTCTTTTTTCGGTCTAGAGGGGGGCAGCCCTATGTAGCCGGAGGGTTTACATGAATCCATGGGTTTTTCAGAAAACCGTAAAAGTCAGTCACAAAATTTGGTTGTGTCATAACCCCAAAAATTTCAAAAATTTAAAAACTTTTAAATAGCATAAATGTATGTTAACACGATCGTTAAATACTGATTAGTTAATGCTATTTATTTTGTAACTGTAAGATCTTTACTTGGTTGGAAATGCTAGTTGAGTTTTTCTTCAGTTTTTCTGATTGTTCTCTGTTTGCAACAGCAAGTGGATATGGTACGTTAGACTGGGCTTACTTAGCTGTAAAGCTAACGCACACAGTTTTCCTTTCTCTTACAGATCGACAGGTACAGTTTTTGGGATTGCTGCTAACAGATCATTCTAGAGTAAAATAAATCATATGCTGTTATCAAGTGCTTTCAGTAGAGAACTAAATAAATAGATCGCATGTTAAACGGACTATTCAGCTTCTACAGGTATAGCCTCCTTTATTTCACTTTTGATGTAAAGCAAAATATGATGAGAAAGGTTAAAAGACACTAAAGAAAAAGATCGTCATTTCCAGTTATATCTATGAACTTTTCAGTTGAAAGCACATTCAGAGATAAGGATGGCAGTTTTACAAAGATTTCTTTTCCAATATTGCCTATAAAAAATTATTGAATTACTAGCACTAGGTCAGGGCTGCAAAAGTGATGTTCAGTAGAGAAATTAAAAGCTGAAAAGGGGCTCTTACAGGTTTCTAATGTCGCCCTTTTTAATGGTTAAAATCACTAGTTCAATTCATGTAATTAAACAGAGTTCTT
>LPNX010452413.1:54595-158310 GCA_001517045.1 Pseudotsuga menziesii
ATGTGACAGGTTGGTTCACATGACCACAAACAATATCCCGGTCATCTTCATTATGAGAAGGTTAAGTAGGGCAGACCGCTATGCATCTTGGGTAAAGACATGACTTATATTATGGTGGAATCTTTTTTCTGAAAGAGATCTTGTGGGGAATTTCAAGTACATTAAGCTCACCAGAGTTGATATTGTCCCTGGATACATAGCAAATGGAAATGCTTCATCTCAAATGTACCAAGAGTTATGACACTGGTCAATGGTTGGGTCATTTTCCATTTTTTTCGGTGGAAGATTAGGAGGCCATTGAAATGAATTTTGGGGTCATCAGTATGGGTTCATTAGTTTTAGCTCCTTGGACATTTGGTTTTGACCCACAAAAAACTCGTATGGAGAGGCGACACCTTCACGTGATCCTTCCAGGGTTTCTTTTTTCTGTTGGAATTTACAAGGTTTAATGAGTGTTGCGAACTCAATTGGTAGGTTTATCATGGTAGAGGAGGAACATTTGATGGGGGGTGATAGGAAGGAAACTCACATCTTGGTGGATATCGACCCCTAGGGAGGCTCCCGAAAGAACTAGAAGTGGATTGGGAGGGGCGTTCTTTTATGCAAGCATTGAATTATTGGAAGATTGTGTTATGTTGCTTTAACTGTAAGCAAATGGTCCATCGAAAAGCATACTACAATTCGACTGTTAGTTGCTCTATGGATGCAGAGGAAAATGGAGCCATGGTCAGCATGTTCAACGATGTTGTACCTGATATCATATTTCCAATTCCTGTGGAAAAAACCTCGGCGAGATATTTTGTGGGTAAGTTTGTCAGTACCCTTCCTATGTTATTGAAATTTTTAACTGTCAAAGAGGTTCATGTGTTTTTACCCGGGGTTGAAGGGAATTTGGGATCTCGTGTTGGTGTTGAGGGGTCGAAATTTCTTTCGAGGGACCCTCTGGGGTTTAAAGAGTTTCCTTTGTTTAGTCCTCATGAGTTTTCATGAGATGTATCGATGGAGGATGTCTCGCCTCTCAAAAATATTGTTCCTTCTTTCCAGTCAGATGAGTATCCTTCGTTGGGTGGAAGCTCAAAGAGCTTTTTGGACATTGCTATTTCCTCCTCGCTTGTACGAGATTCTTAAATAAAGGATTTTAAGGGGGTCTCATGCCTCTAAGAATTTTCTCCTCCTCTGCAGACGATTCAACCATTTTTCCCATCTCCTCCATCTGTAACACTAACATCACTATCTGTAAGCCTCGCAAGTCGAAATCCAAGAAAGGGATAGGGAAGGGGCGTACAAACACTCCTTTGGAGCCTTCTTATTTGAATCCTTGGGTATCTTCCTTATTTGATAAGGGTTTGACGAGTCTTTCCTTGGCAGTCAATCTAGCGTATCCTCAAGATCTTAGAGAGATTGGAGCCCTTGATGTGGCTTTAAAATGATATTGGTCTCTTTCAATATTACGGGGCTTGTTGTTGGCCCAAAACGAACTACTTTTAAGAATCTAATCAGGAATTTGCATCCGGGGATTCTGTTACTGCAAGAAACTATGTTGTCGACGGGGGCTACATGTGATTACTTTCTCAAGCTAAAACCCCTTTAGCGAGTTTTTGCGATGGATGTTGTTGGTTTTTCGGGTGGCATCTTGGTTTCCTGGAACCCTGAGGTGGAGGACTTGATGGATTTTGTCACCATCATTGGCAGTTTGGTGGAAGGCTCACTTAAAGTTTTTTCTCATACAATTCCAATCTTGAATGTGTATGGCCCTTACCATAATCGTCAGTCTTTCTGGGAGCAAGTTAATCAGGCTGGTATCTTACAGGAGAAATCCCTAATCTTGGCAGGTGCTTTAAACTTAACGGTGTCCCCTGAAGAAGTATGGTGGGGAGTTAATTATTTGCATACATTATCTAATTTCTTTCTTTCTCTTTTTGATTCCGCAAATTTGAATGATATCAATCGCTCCGTCCTAACCCCCACCTGGTCAAATGGTCGATGGGGTTCAACGAGGGTGGTGAAAAGACTTGACAGATTTTTTATGGTTGATTGTCTTTGTGAATCAATTGGGAGATATCGCTCCTAGGATTATGCTACAGGTTTCTTGGACCATAAGGCTATAGTGTTGGAAATAGATTTGGATATTGATCTGGCACACTATCCTTTTAAGTTCAATCCAGTTTGGCTTGCGGACGACGAATTCTGCAATTTGGTAAAGGATATCTGGAGTAATTTGGAGGTGGAGGTAGGTTTGTCACAGTTGTGTCGTCTGGTCAAGAAGTTATTTATTTTAAAAATCATGGTTAGAAAATGGGAGAAAGGGAGGAAGGAATAACAAGAAAAGGAGCTTTTGCTTATTGAGGAAGAGTATCAAGGTATTTCAAATGTGGATGAAGACCTTTTTTCAGCTGAGAGAAAGGAGAGACTTCTACTTTTGGATGGAAAGGGGAGGAAACTCCTAAAAGTGCAGGAAGAAACAATGAGGCAGAAGAGTAGGGCAGTTTGGTTGAAAGACAGAGATAATAACTGAAAATTCTTCCATCAATTTTCCAATCATTGCAGGAATACAAACTCATTATGGGGTTTAAAAGACTCACAGGGTGATTGGTGTGTTGATGCAAAGGGTTTAAAGAAGGATGTTGTAGACTTATTTTGGGATATATTTTCTAAACATGCATCCTCTTCTTTGTTGGATTAGTTAAAGGTTATCAATATTTTCCTCGAATTTTTGGGAAGGAAGATAGCACGCAGATTGGTAAGCAGATAATATGGAGGAGGTAAAGAGTGTATTGTCCGATTTCCCCATTGACAAGAGTCTCAAGCCAGACGGGTAAACAGCCGAATTTTTCCAACATTTCTTCAACATGTTAGGAAAAGAAATCACTGAAGATGTTGATGAATCACGAAGAGCTGGGGGGATTCATGGTTCCTTGAATTCAACCTACATAACTCTCATCCTGAAGAAAGACCACTTAGAGACATTCAGTGATTACCGAACGATCTCTCTTTGTAACCTTCTATATAAACTGACTACGAAAATCATTGCAGACAGGCTTAAACCTATATTGGGTAAGTTTATCTCAGACAGATAGTTTGGATTTATGCCAAATAGACAACTTCTGGATGTAGTCAATATTGCTCGGGAATGCTTTCATTCCTTGAAGAATGAAAAGACAAAAGCATTTATTCTAAAGATGGATCTTGTTGAGGCCTGTGACCGACTGTATTGGTGTTACCTTATACTGATACTTATACAAACTAGTTTGTCTTACAAAGTCACGGAATGGATTATGGGGTGTACAATCACTTAGCTTAGCTTCTTATGGGGGGATAAGTTGAAACCCTAAGATGTTGTGACTTTCTCTATGCATAAGGGTCCCAGAGCCCAGTCAGTTGATGAAACCAACCTAGTACCAACTAGGGTAAAAGAAGTGGGAAAGTTTTTGTTTACATAGAAAACCCCTTCCAGTATCTTTATGGACCTTTTTTTTAGGTAGGTTTTTTAGTGTTTGTTTCCCATAGTTAGGACTCCATTTACTGGTGGTGGAGACTGGTGGGTACGTGAAGCTCTGGTTGTCTCAGTGTTAGGTGCTCCATAGATTGCGATCGTTTCGATAGGCTATAGCTCAGACGAAAGGGTGTGGATATTGACAGATGCCCCTACGCCCTCATGTGGTGAGGACCTGGGGCTTGGTAGCATAAAATATTTCTCGGCTAGTTTGAGCAAACATATTTCTTTTTTCAGGCTGGAGGGGGGCGACCCTATGTAGTCAGAGGGTTTACATGAATCCATGGGTTTTTTAGAAAACCCTAAAAGTCAGTCACAAAATTTGGTTGGTTCACATGGCCGCAAACAATATCCCGGTCATCTTCATTATGAGAAGGTTAAGCAAGGCAGACCGCTATGCATCTTGGGTAAAGCCATGACTTATACTATGGTGGAAGATTTTTCTGAAAGAGATATTGTGGGGAATTTCAAGTACATTAAGCTCACCAGAGTTGATATTGTCCCTGGATACGTGGCAAATGGAAATGCTTCATCTCAAATGTCCCAAGAGTTATGACACTGGTCAATGGTTGGTTCATTTTCCATTTTTTTCGGTGGAAGATTAGGAGGCCATTGAAATGAATTTTGGGGTCATTAGTATGGGTTCATTAGTTTTAGCTCCTCGGACATTTGGTTTTGACTTGCAAAAAACTCGTATGGAGAGGCGACACCTTCGGGTGATCCTGCCAAGGTTTCTTTTTTCTATTGGAATTTATAGGGTTTAATGAGTGTTGCAAACTCAATTGGTAGGTTTATCATGGTAGAGGAGGAGCATTTGATGGGGGGCGATAGGAAGGAAACTCACATCTTGGTGCATATCGATCCCCAAAGAGGCTCCTGGAAGAACTAGAAGTGGTTTGGGAGGGGCTTTCTTTTGTGAAAGCATTGAATTATTGGAAGATTGTGTTCTGTTGCTTTAACTGTAAGCAAATGGTCCATCAAAAAGCAGGTTACAATTCGACTGTTAATTGCTCTATGGATGCAGAGGAAAATGGGGCCATAGTCAACATGTTCAACGATGTTGTACCTGATATCATATTTCCAATTCCTGTGGACAAAACCTCGGCGAGATATTTTGTGGGTAAGTTTGTCAGTACCCTTCCTATGTTATTGAAATTTTTAACTGTCAAAGAGGTTCATGTGTTTTTACCCTGGGTTGAAAGGAATTTGGGATCTTGTGTTGGTGTTAAGGGGTCAAAATTTCTTTCGAGGGACCCTCTGGGGTTTAAAGAGTTTCCTTTGTTCAGTCCTCATGATTTTTCATGAGATGTATCGGTGGAGGATGTCTCGCCTCTCAAAAATCTTGTTCCTTCTTTCCAGTCAAATGAGTATCCTTCGTTGGGTGGAAGCTCAAAGAGATTTTTGGACATTGCTATTTCCTCCTCACTTATACGAGATTATTAAATAAAGGATTTTAAGGGGGTCTCATGCCTCTAAGCATTTTCTCCTCCTCTACAGACGATTCAACCATTTTTCCCATCTCCTCCATCTGTAGCACTAACATCACTATCTGTAAACCTCGCAAGTCGAAATGCAAGAAAGGGATAGGGAAGGGGCGTACAAACACTCCTTTGGAACCTTCTTATCTGAATCCTTGGGTATATTCCTTATTTGATAAGGGTTTGACGAGTCTTTCCTTGGTATTCAATCCAGCGTATCCTCAAGATCTTAGAGAGATTGGAGCCCCTGATGTGGGTTTAAAATGATATTGGTCTCTTTCAATATTACGGGGCTTGTTGGTGGCCCAAAACGAACTACCCTTAAGAATCTAATTAGGAATTTGCATCCGAGGATTCTGTTACTACAAGAAACTATGTTGCCAACGGGGGCTACGTGTGATTACTTTCTCAAGCTAAAACCCCTTTAGTGAGTTTTTGTGATGGATGTCATTGGTTTTTCGGGTGGCATCTTGGTTTCCTGGAACCCTGAGGTGGAGGACTTGATGGATTTTGTCACCATCATTGGCAGTTTGGTGGAAGGCTCACTTAAATTTTTTTCTCATACAATTCCAATCTTGAATGTGTATGGCCCTTACCATAATCGTCGGTCTTTCTGGGATCAATTTAATCAGGCTGGTATCTTACAGGAGAAAGCCCCAATCTTGGCAGGTGCTTTAAACTTAACGGTATCCCCTGAAGAAGTATGGGGGGGATTTAATTCTTTGCATACGTTATCTGATTTCTTTCTTTCTCTTTTTGATTTCGCAAATTTGAATGATATCAATCGCTCAGTCCTAACCCCCACCCGGTCAAATGGTCGATGGGGTTCAACGGGGGTGGTGAAAAGACTTGACAGATTTTTTATGGTTGATTGTCTTTGTGAATCAATTAGGAGATATCACTCCTGGGATCATGATGCAGGTTTCTTGGACCATAAGGCTATAGTGTTGGAAATAGCTTTGGATATTGATCTAGCACACTACCCTTTTAAGTTCAATCTAGTTTGGCTTGCGGACGACGAATTCTACAATTTGGTAAAGGATATCTGTAGTAATTTGGAGGTGGAGGTAGGTTTGTCACAGTTGTGTCGTCTGGTCAAGAAGTTATTTATTTTAAAAATCATGGTTAGAAAATGGGAGAAAGGGAGGAAGGAATAACAAGAAAAGGAGCTTTTGCTTATTGAGGAAGAGTATCAAGGTATTTCAAATGTGAATGAAGACCTTTTTTCAGCTGAGAGAAAGGAGAGACTTCTACTTTTGGATGGAAAGGGGAGGCAACTCCTAAAAGTGCAGGAAGAAACAATGAGGCAGAAGAGTAGGGCAGTTTGGTTGAAAGACGAAGATAATAACTGAAAATTCTTCCATCAGTTTTCCAATCATTGCAGGAATACAAACTCATTATGGGGTTTAAAATACTCATAGGGTGATTGGTGTGTTGATGCAAAGGGTTTAAAGAAGGATGTTGTAGACTTCTTTTGGGATATATTTTCTAAACCTGCATCCTCTTCTTTGTTGGATCAATTAAAGGTTATCAATATTTTCCTCGACTTTTTGGGAAGGAAGATAGCACGCAGATTGGTAAGCAGATAATATGGAGGAGGTAAAGAGTGTATTGTTCGATTTCCCCATTGACAAGAGTCTCATGCCAGACGGGTAAACAGCCGAATTTTTCCAGCATTTCTTCAACATGTTAGGAAAAGAAATCACTGAAGATGTTGATGAATCATGAAGAGCTGGGGGGATTCATGGTTCCTTGAATTCAACCTACATAACTCTCATCCTGAAGAAAGACCACTCGGAGACGTTGAGTGATTACCGAACGATCTCTCTTTGTAACCTTCTATATAAACTGACTACAAAAATCATTGGAGATAGGCTTAAACCTATATTCAAGTAAGTTTATCTCAGACAGATAGTTTGGATTTATGCCAAATAGACAACTTCTGGATGTAGTCAGTATTGCTTGGGAATGCTTTCATTCCTTGAAGAATGAAAAGACAAAAGCATTTATTCTAAAGATGGATCTTGTTGAGGCCTGTGACCGACTATATTGGTGTTACCTTATACTGATACTTATACAAACTAGTTTGTCTTACAAAGTCATGGAATGGATTATGGGGTGTACAATCACTTCTTCCAGGTTTGTTGTTCTTATCAATGGGTCGCCCTCTTGTTTCTTCTCTGGAAATCAGGGTCTCCAACAAGGATTTCCAATGTCTCCTTATTTGTTCATTTTAGTAATCGTGGGACTCAACTTATTGATTCACAATGATATTGCTTTGAAGGATATTGTTATGATCAAAGTGACAGAGACTGTCGTCATTAGCCACCTATTCTACGTTGATGATGTCCTTCATTTTGGATAGTGCTCTGTCATGGAGTGGCGATCTTAAAATTTCATTATTAAACTATTTTGTAAGGCATCGGGATTAGAGACCATTCCAAGAAATCATGTTTCATTTATATTGGCGTGGACGAGGAGACTAGGTGATATATTTATGATCTTTTTGGTTACAAGCAAGTGGACTTTTCGATGATTTTTAGGTACCTTTAATTTAAAACCAAAAGGATATGGCAAGACCGATTGGGTTTGGATCATTAGAAATTTTCACCAGAGGATTAAATGTTGGGCTCACAGATATTTGTCTTTGGGTGGGTGATTAACTTTGGTAACCTCGATCATTCAGAGTATTTATGTCTTTTGGTTCTCAGATTATTTTATAGATTTGGATCCATCGTTTACATATTTTTCATATTTAGTTTCAACTCAATTTCTATATCACTTTTTTTGTTTTACCAATTGAAGACGTGTAATTGACTTATCACCCAATTCCTTATATTTGACCTCAAATTGAATAGTTGGTTATAAATTTCTTCATTTTCTTTATGTATCATGGTTGATATTTCCAGAGGTTTAGAAAAGGAAGTAATTTTTCTCCACTTCTTGTCATTAGATCACACTGATATTTACTAGATTTATTTTATATTTCCTCTTTATCACACCTTTTGAATTGCCCAAAACAAATATTACAATTAATATTTATGCAAGTTTCAAGTTAACATACTTTTAAAAACTCTGTTTTGTATGCTGCCTTGTCGACTGACTTTGCTATTAAATTATCTCTAAAATTTTGTCTCCTCTAAGTTTGAAATTTCATCTTGTAGAACTTTGACCCAATTCTAATCTTCTAATAGAGAGTTATGGTAACTTTACAAAAAAATGTGATTGTTGTCCCTTTTAGGAGAGCAAATTTGTATGGACTGACTTGTGTCTAATCTTCATGTTCTTCTTTTGAATTTTTTACCATGACCATTATGGTCCATATTCTTTCTGATGTAATAGGTGGCACTCTCAAGCTTCAAGTATAATAGTTTTACCGATGACACATGTTTGAGACTAGTTTTTGGACTAGTAAAAAACCCTAACGTCCATAGACTATAAATTTGAACTTAGAATGAACTAGCACCAATTTGTTTTTACCGCAAGTTCTTTTCTATGTATTTTGAGGCTCCCCAAAATTTTGTTATATCATACATCCTTGAAAAAAATTATAACAAAATGGTTTTGATACCAAATGTTTGCACCAAATTCCCAAAATAACATAAAAATAGAAATAAAGAGTAGCCCACTTTTTGACACATGGCCCTCACGATGGCCCTTCCAAATGAAAAACCAGAAGGGAGTGTACACCTCTCCCAAGAGACTACATTCAACTCCTTGATTAATTCCCTCAACAAGCAGTCGATTAGATCCCCTGCCCTGACTTAGAAATTCATGGAAATACTTGAAGAGATTCCCGAGGTTCCCCTCCCTCATACAATGTCTGGGAAGAAGGCTGACCATGCAACCACATCAAAGGGTATCTCTTTTTAGGTGAAGGAAACACTCATTGGACTGTACGTTTCGGTGGGGTCAACAGCCATATGGACACGCACATGCCATACATAATAAAAATAGGTGAAAGATGCAAAATTCTACAAACTTAACAGGAAGGAAATATTTTAACGTTAGCGAGGTTAAGAATAGTTTATAAGACGTATCAACTCATAAGTTGTTTTTTGTAATTCAATCTTTTGTCTTTTCAATTTGATGATGAGCGCTTCTAATTTTTTCAGAGTCCTCTCGTTAAATAAATCATCCAAAAATTTATTCGCCAAGACATTTGCTTATCTATTGTCTTTAAAGACTTAACTCTAAAATGAAGTGTTTTTCTGTCTCCACCTTACCAAAGATGCAAAAGATTATGCACCAAAAAAATCTTTAAAAAATGGAATTTGCATTCCAACAAACTAAACACAGTATATATATAGATTATACAACGAAAGGGTCTAAAAGAATGGAATTTGCTTTGCAATGTGAGTCCACCTCAAGCCTTGTCATCAAGTACCTTCTGCTTAAAAAGAAACATCATGAATGGAATTTGCTTTACAGTATGCGTCCACCACAAACCTTGTCATCACCACGTTCTCCACCTCCCACTTAAAAAGAAAAATATTGACTATAGAAATTTGGAACACGCTCATCATCTCAATTATATATATATATATATATATATAGTTTATAAAATATTTTTTTTAATTATAAATTTTAATATAATTTATTTTAAATATATATACCTAGGTGGTGTTGTCATAGTTGAATGAAAAAAATAAAATAAATTTATGGCTTTCTAATAAGGAATGATATATTTTATAAAATATTTTTTTTAATTATAAATTCTAATGTAACTTTTTTGAAATATATATACCCAGGTGGTGTTTTCATTAGTTGAATGAAAAAAATAAAATAAAATTATGACTTTCTAATAAGGAATGAAGGAAATATTTTAACGTCCGCGAGGCTAAGAATAGCCTATGGGACAGACCAACTTGCACGCTCTTTTCTACAATTCAATCTTTTGTTTGTTCAACTTGATGATAAGCACCCCCAATTTTTCCACAGACCCCTCGTTAAATAAATCATCTCAAGATTTATCCGTCAAGACATTTGCGTACCTGTCCCTATTTTCCTTAAAGGCTTCACACTCTAAAATGAAATGTGTTTTCTGTCTCCACCTTACTAGCGGTGCAAAAAATACACACTCTTTCTACCCAAGCTTCTTTTGGCCTTTTCCAGCACCCAGTCTCACATCGGAGTTGATGGGAATTAGTTCTTAATTAAGCAATGAGAATTTTGGAT
This sequence comes from Pseudotsuga menziesii, assembly GCA_001517045.1. Taxonomy (NCBI): domain Eukaryota; kingdom Viridiplantae; phylum Streptophyta; class Pinopsida; order Pinales; family Pinaceae; genus Pseudotsuga; species Pseudotsuga menziesii. Next base: position 64,745 of record LPNX010452413.1, read on the forward strand.
TTCGAAGGTATATTGGTCCCTATGTACGCCTTTTGATGCTGATTGTAGGTAGGGTTGAACTCTTCAATATAATACTTTCTTTTTCTCCCTAGCTCTTTATCCCAAGTTCGCTTGTGGAACTTATTGATAACAAAAGCCTTTTTTTTTTTTTACTATTCGTAGGGCACATGCTCAAGCACATATCCCACTTGCTAAACCATTTAATATTTTGCTGCATCAAAGTCTTCTTTCTTTTGCACAATATGTCATTGAAGACAATCTAATAGTACTTAAGATAGATTTTATATATCTTACATGTAAATGTCTATAATGTTGGAGAAGAATGCTTAAGAATGATTTACTTGATATTTTACTATATTAAGAATGATTAGGTGTATCTGTGAACTATAAGTTAATGAGGAATTATAGAGTAGTTTATTTAAGTGACATTGAATTTTTCGACAAGGATTTTACCATTATATTTGTGTATAAGTATGTGCATTTATGAATAAAGAAATTAAAAATATTTTATTTTTTGCTTATTTTATTGTCTTGCTATCCTACATATTTTTGTACAAGTGTGTGCATTTATGAATAAATAAATTAAAAGTGTTTTTTAGTATTTTATTGTCTTGTTATCCTACATGTATGTGCATTTCTCTCTTTGTATTATTTTTTTTATGGTATCAAAGTTGGATTGAGCTTAGCTTCTTGAGGGGAGAGTCCAAGAAATTGAGATCCTAGGAATATGAATAGGATAGAATAGGAATAGCTTCTTATGTAATCTCCTTGGCATTAATAGGAATAGGATAGAATTTTGTAATAGGATTTGCACAAATAAAAGTATGTTTGTATTTGCAAATAAATATGCTATATGGATTGAAGTTGCTTCCCATATATGTTATCACTTAGACAAGAGTCTTTACATGTAATTCACTCTGAAAGAAAAGATCAAACAAAGGATTGAGGTTAAATTGAATGGCCACTATTTGAACCTTCTCGAGTAAAGAAAGCATGTATTAGACATAGGAAGGATCCATGCTCTATTCATGATTTATAGAGAATATTAAATCGAGTTGTGTTTTGAAGAGAGAAAGCATATTATATGGGTGCCACTCAACTCTTATCTGCAAAGATGAGTCATTTATCATTTGCAGCGAGGATAGCTATCTATCATTGCACCGAAGAGGTGCATTCTATAGCTCACTATGGGAGAGAGGTGTAACTCCTTCCCTGCTCATCCTAGAGTTGACACATGTCCTTTATAATATATATATATTATTAAAAATAACATGTCGGCTTAAATTAAATTTAAATTATTTAGAATTGCATACATATAACAATCTAAATTAGATAAACTAAAACCGTAAATAATGGATTACATATTTCCTCAACACTTCCATTCTAAAAAAAGGTTTACACCTTGAAATATTTAATCTCTCTTGGGGCTTAGTAGATCCCCTTTTAGATGGATCTATGCTGGTTTGGAGAGAACAAGTGGAAGTATGTCATAACGTATCTAAAGGAACAATCAAAAGCATTTCGTATGGTTTTCATCCACTTTTGGAAACTTGCATTCAATCTACAATTGAATCCACTAACAAGTGTTCAACCTCTTCCCTTAGCACCTAGTGTGGGCAAGTAGAAATTGTTTGTTATGCCATAATGTAATGTAAGAAATTAACATATGTGGCCCTCTTTCCATTGGGAATTTAAGAGTGTTGGAATGAGTAAAGTTGGTTCAATAATTAATTTAAAAATAAGAAAAAAAGGAAAATGGTTTAAAAAGGGAGCCATCTCAAATAGTCATTGTATTAAGAGATATTTGAATTATTGCTAGTATGCTAGAATTAACCTCTATCTATGATGAAGATGATGATAATAGGGTAAGAAATAGTTTTTTTTTCTTTTGAAGAGAAAATGTATCTCCAAACCTAGAAGGTGAATTTTGTTAAGGTTAACTTTGACTTAGGAATGAGTCAATGGTTTAGGTCTCAACACATGGTTTTGGTCCCATGGTATTGGACCAATGTGTTGCACATAATGAATCCTATAAAAGGCTTGGCACAATCCACTGTAATGTGGCCTTGAGGTGAACAGGTGAGCTCTTTTGGCGATCCGTTTTGGCCAAGGATAGTGAAGCTTCATTATTGACTAGTTTTTCCCCTCATGCGGTTTTCCAAGGTAAATTTGTTGCATCACATGTTCAATGTTGCTATGATTGTTTATGCTTGTTCTCTCATTATTATTGTATGCTTGTCTAAAACCTAACGACTGGTATCAGAGCCAAGTTAGCTTGTGTGAAGGAAGTCAATTGCTACAGCTTATGGGAGGCCTATGATTCTCGGTCAATGAATCATTTCAAGGGTTACAAGACATTTCAAGTGCTAATGATGTTGACAAACTTGGATCACGACTCGAAGACTATACCTTTTAGAGAAATAGGAGATAACTTAATAAAGTTTGAAGCCAACAAAGTTTTGAAATGGTGGAGGATCCACAATGATAAAGATGAATACTTCAAATTACGTTTTGTTATCATTCAATTTTCATACTATTGACATAAGAAGGGGCATTGGAGAATAATGTTCTAGTTTCTTATGTACGAGCTATTAAGTGTGTATGTGACTTGTAGGTTAATGGGAGATTATAGAGCAATTTGTTGGAGTAGACATTGAAGTCTTCAAGTAGGACTCTATACCACTATGTTTGTGTATAAATATGTGCATCTACGAATAAAGAAAATAGCAATGTATGTGCATCCCTATCTCTTTGTATTGTTACATCTATTGTTTTTCATATAAAAGAAAAAAAAACATTTTTACACATGATTAATTAATGTTAATTAGAAATCTGTTTATTTTTTTCATGAAAAAAGTTAATTTAAATTTATTTTAAGGCATCTGTTAAATAGTTGAAAAGATTGAAAGGAAGGAAAATACTAAAATTTTAATACTTTTGAACTATAATTTTTTTCGATGCTTAAAACATCAAGAATATATTTTGATTGATTTTTTTCCGAAAAAAAATTTGCAATTTATATTTCATTGTAAAATGAAAATCACATTAGGGATGGCATGCATGAGTAATTTTTTTACAAAACATGCAAATCTCTAGCTCTTTGGAAAGGAATCGACATTATGAACAGGCGAAGCATTAGAAGCATGACAATGGTAGGTGACTTGATAGTCATGTGGCATATGGGTTATAAAACACTTCTACATGAATTATGCATGAATAGGCTTCTCTAGTGAATTAAAAAATGGTTGAAGGTATGGAGAACATCAAGTTCTATGAATACCTTTAGAAGGTCTATCTCAATGGTTGATTTTATGGCCAATAAGGCATGTAACCTATCACTTGGAAAAATTTGACAAAATTGGGGAGAGGAGGCCAATATCAACCTCCCTTGAGTAGTTATATTTTAAAATGAATTAAATAAGTGGTAAGACCATATCAACATGTATTAGCATAGGAATCATTGGACAGGTTGTTGTCTTTTTCACTTGATCTCCCATGCATACTCCTTCATGAATTTTGGCATGCTAAGATGGAGCAAATCACGTGGGATTAACTCCATGAACGAGATGGGTATGTAGATGGTTTGGCCTTGGTTTTGGAGGCACAAATGCATTCTCTTCTTTCTTTTTGTGTTGGAGTGTTCTTCCCTTGATGTTGAAGTCCGATTGCATCTCTATTAAGTTGGATTGTGAGTTTGGGTCCTTTATCAAGGCATTGTTTTGTGGGGCTTGGGACTCCTAGCATTAGCACCGCCAAGCAAAAGGAAATAGTCATATACAATTTTAAAAATATTAAGGAAACCCCTTCTTCCCAAGAGGGAAATCAAATTTGAACTATGCTCAAAGTTAATTCTAACACACCTTGGATTGGCTTGAGGTATTTAACACAGTGTGCAGAGATAAATAGTGTTAAATTGAATTTATGTTCGTCAATGGGAGGCATTCAGGGTTGGAATTTCAAATGGCGGACACTCGTCAAAATTGCTGGTAACAATCAAAATCTGAAAAAATTTATGTATTCTAAGCTAGATTTTGACGGTTTCTGTAAAATCTTAGCTGTATTTGACAGGTAAATTGACCCATGACAGGCATTTACCCGTCAAATTCCATCCCTGGAGGCATTGTTCGAAAATTCTAGGGACCCTATTATAGTGGGTCCTCTGTTATCTTTAGTTGTTACTATTATCTTGCATATTCAGAGGTTATCTTGAACTAAAGTGCTGGCATCATGGGTGAGCATGACCATCCGAGTTGATGCACATTCTACGAGCATCCCACCCTTTGTAAATCCATCTAGAGGCCTGAACACCATAATGATGAAAACCAAAAGGGTATGGTAGTAGCATGGGAAGATGGTAGAATTGGAAAAAAGAAATAGAAGAAAGTTATACTAGGGATCTAAAAGTAGCCAATAGGAAGCTAATAAGGGTGAAAGCACATAAGGGGTGAGAGCACATATGGGAAGACACAAAGGAAAGATTGTTCTATAGGACATTAGAGATCAAGAAACCAATAAATAAAAATTAAAGGAATGGGAGGACATGATAAAGGAACTGCAAGATAAAGTTCATCATTTGCAGTTGGAACAAAAATTGGGCTTCAAGCAGCTAAGGAAATCTGCCTTCCCAACGACATCTTTAGGTTCAATGGACAAGATCAAGCAACAAGCATAGAAGAACACATAGCCAACGAAGGGACCCAAAATAAAAATGAATAGCCAAGGTAGGGACCAAATACTGCTTAATTTTACCAAATGTTTTGTAAAATTTTGTTTTTGTTGGACCTATTTATAAAGATAGATATATAAGTTAGATAATTAGTTTAGTAGTATATTTTAAACTAAACCTATTTGTAATGAAAAATATATAAATTAGATAATTAATTTAGTAGTATATTTTAGACTTAAAAAACAATAAAACTTAATTTGCAGTTTTTCTTAACAAGGTTTGAACCCAAAAAAAACCATTTTTAATTTGTTTTAAAGGGTTGTATGGTGTGGCCACATTAATCTTTTTCTTATTAATACAAAATAGTAACCATTCTTTAAAAACAAGTGCATTCAAGTACGATAAAAAGATAATGTAGTTGTGGGTGGATAGTGCAGCTAAAGACTAAAATTACATAATTAAAGTACTTGTCATTTATGGTGTATATAAAAAAAATGAAGTCAACACTCATTGCACTGTACGTTTCGGTGGGGACACGCACAGGTGAAGATGCTCTACCGTGTACGTTTTGGTGGGAACAGGCACAGGTGAAGATGCTCTACGGATTGTAGTGGGGACAGGCACAGTGAAGATGCTCTACCGCGTACGTTTTGGTGGGGACAGGCACAGTGAAGATGCTCTACGGGAGTCATTGGAGACTTGGAGTGTAGTTTAATTTAAACAGGTGAAGATGCTCTACGGATTGGACTGTACTTTAATTTAATAAAAAAAGGTGAAGATGCTCTACCGCGTACGTTAAAGCAAAATTCTAGAAATGAATTTGTTCAACTACTACGTGTTTTTAGGTGCAGTCAACACAAGCCGACCATGCAAAGCACATCAAAGGGACTGTACGTTTCAGTGGGGCTCAACAGCCATATGGACACGCACATGCAAAACAGGTGAAGATGCGACATTCTACAAATTGTCCAACTAACTGTCAATCATAATGAATTTGTCCAACAAACAATTGAATAGGGGTTAAAGAATTGAATATGCTATGCAGCGCCCGTCCGCCTCAAACCTTGTCATAGAAGACCACAAGAAATTTTACCATGCAAAAAAAACATATTTTCATTTTCAGCGAGTCAACAATGAAATTGAGTAAGCTTGGGTAAATTTGCAACAGAAGGGCAGCCACAAAATTAAATTGAGTAAGCTTGGGTAAATTTGCAAAAGAAGGGCAGTTATAAAATTTGCTTTTCTAGGGGTTATCAATGATTCAATGGGCTGTGGAAGAGTTGAGACTCGGATTCTGCCCAAGTGCCCTCAAATAGTCGGATCATGGATGAGGATCTCGGTCCCAATGGGCACGGACCATGGTGGGCCACTGTGATTCCAGTGCCAAGTTCAACTCAATGATTCAGGATTGTGACTCGGGATTCGATGTTCACTTTTAAAGAATTTAATGGCATTGGTATGCATTACTGATTCACCAACTTCATTAAATATTGGTCTGAGAGAATGCCATCCTGCCAACTTGGTTCTCCATTTGGCATCTTCTTGTTCGTCGAGTCACGTGATCTCACATATTACAAGTCACTTGAGTATTTGAGTATATGATATGAAATTAAATGCTCATATGAGTCATATCTATGGATGGTGAATTGATTTGACAACCCTCCACTGTCAAGGCTCAGTAAGGAAAAACTAATGGTGTTGTTTTTTGGGTTACAACTTACAAGTTGTAATTTACAATACATTGAGCAATCTTTGTCGGATTCGAACCTAACCTGGTCCAATGGGTCTGTAAGTTGATAGACCGGGGTTTCACCCAGAGCCAAACATTTCTATGACCACCACAGGACTTGGATGACAAATCTTTGGTAGTAGGCCAGTAGCACGTCGCCTTTTGTTTGTGTTCATGAATCATATCCTATACTAGTTAGTCCAGGATTCCAAGATTTATTCCAATTTCCATTCATTTACTAGGGTCATAATCATTTGAATTAGCAATCCCAGTCTCGCACGGTCCACCTAGGCCGCTTAGTCTGCCTGTCCCATCAGAGGAAGAGGATTATGCAGCAGAGACAAAGGAAACTGGAATGGAGTGCCAACCAGAGAGGAGGGTTGTATAATATGCATATAGTCAGCTCTAAAAGAAACGAAAGAACTTGTCATATACCTAACTGAAGATTATCATTACTTAATTTGTCAAGATTCTTGTGCAGTAACTCCTGTGCCCGAGATGATTATGAGGGTTGGTTGAGTCGGAATTGGCTACGATTTGGAGAGGCTCGTTGCCATCATTATACCACCAGTGGGATACTCCTGCAAATATCGCTATTACGTCTCCCCTCCTCACTCGCCTCACCTTTCGACTTGAGTCCTCTTCTTCTTCTTCCTCTTCCTCCCGTGGGATCTCTGATCTGCGCCATAAGCGCCCTCGAAACGAAGAATGATCTCTAAAAGTCTCCGGACACCTCACGAAAACAATACCCAATTTTCCCTCACCTGCACAGATATATCTATGTTATGTAGAAGCGATTCTAAAATGATTTTTTTGAAATCATGTGAAATACACAAACATGCATTCGCCTAACTCGAGCAAGGTAAACTAACTCAGGAGCGTCGAGATATTGGGGAATTGAGATGGCGTTGCTTTCAATCGTCTTTCTGTAGAAGGAAACAACTGCACATTCTAATTCCTCGTTTCTTCTACAGTGCACATCTCGAAGGTGCCACCTACGTCACAGGTAGGAGCAAGAGAAGCAAAGGTAGAACGTTGGGTAGGCTGGATTGAGCTTCCTTGAACTTAAAGAGATTGGCGAAGTCTATGGAATAAAAAAATGTTATCTTGGGTTTACAAGTATAGAACAGTTGGAGGTCGAGAATCAGACTCTCAACTCATGTTTAGTGTCTCCCTAATTTCTATTTCCTCCAGAAGATTTTGCAGAGCTAAGCTGTCGACTTGGTTGTCGTGAATTTACAGGTATGTACAACATTTTGTACTTGTGTAACATTTTATATATGGACAAATTTTAAATGTGTTGCTTGTTGGAGTTCCTTCTCGTGTTATAAATATAAGGGTTTAAAACTTCTCCATCCAAAATATTGTTTGAAATTTGTAGTGTATTATGCGACCGTGCATCTGCCAGACTAAGTCTCAAATACTCAATAGATGTAACCTGAAAAACCCAGTATATAAATGAAATCAGAACCAAAATAATGTATACTTTTCATAGGCTAGGACCACAACTTCGTTTGGGTAGAGGAGCAAGTAGAAAGAGCCTGGTATTTGAGTTCCAAATATGGCAATGCTCTTTAGCTACCGTGAATTGGAAACATTAGGTTGAAAGAAAGAAAAAAAATTGAATAAAAAAATTGAATAAAAATGTTTGAATTATTCCATTCCTTAATGAAATCCAAAGGTTTAAAGGATAAAATATTTAACAACTGACATTGTAAATGTTGTAGACTTCGACCCCTCTGTTTTCCTGTCAGCCTTCTAATAATGGCAATAAGAAGCAAAAATTGTCTACTAGTATATCCAAACAAGGGAATCCTCGACGGGCATTCATGAATGAGGGTCTGGGAGTGCAAAGAGCTAGAAAAGAACATGGTTTCAACAACCTCATTGTCGCTAACCTACCAAACATGTCTTTATGATTCATCTTCTTTGTTGACTAGGGTAGACACTAGACACCCAACTTGTAGTGATATTTGTCGGAAAATTTTAAGTTCTTCCTTATATTGGACTAGTGAATACTTAACATTTCTGATAGGGCTGGTAAACTCGATATAGATTGGAGGGACTATCCATAATCCACCTAAAATTGGGGATTTTGTTTGATCACTTCGAATTGGGTGATAAACTCGATATATATTGGAGGGACTGTCCATAATCCACCTAAAATTGGGGTTTTTGTTTGATCACTTCGAATTGAGCATTTGGGCAGGATATGATTCATAGCTACTGAATTTAGGGTTAATAAAAAAAATTGTTTCCTGAAAGCATTAGGTATTACATTCTAGGGTTTTTCTTTTAGGTAGGCTCAATCGCGCTTGACCAATAGAGCCTCCATCGAGCGCAATCAATCCTCCATTCAAATGTCCTTCCAAATTCCAATGCCTTATTTTATCAACGACCTAATGACCGACCCAACAAAGATGTCCCTTATCTAAGTTCAATAAACTATATGCTCCAAAAACCAGGAGAGCAGACACTTCTTTATATATGTATGGACTTGCATTAGCTAAAATAATGATAATGTTGTATCTGTGCGCGTGTCTCCATATTTATATGAGATCTTGCTCCATGACATGAATGGAAGAAGATGCCCCAAAGGTTGTCAATGTGAATCGTGTGAGGACCATGAGATGTGAATTATAAGTTTCCACACAATAGTCGAGTGTGTATTATAGTCATCTCTTGTGGGCTCCGGGAGGTTGAATAAATAGTTATTGCTCCTAATAGTTATTGCTCCTAAAACATTTAGGTGGTGGCAATGATTTTATTTTTATTTCTGATTTATAATTTTTTTGTGTGCATTCGAAAGCCATAAACCATAATAGAACAAAACAAAATTAAACTTAAAAGTTTAGAATACTTGATATTTGTTGGAGAATTTGAAGTGTTTTCGTAAATTAGCTAAGATAAGATGTCAATATTGGAGAGACTTGGAAATGTTTTTTTTCTCCAATTTCTACGATTTAGATAATTAAGTGTATAGGAGGTATTTACTTTTATGAGGATAACCCCCACATTAGGGAGGCCACATGGATAAGAGCGTGCAATATATGCATTGGATGTAAACCATTTCAATTTGTATTGACTTTGGTTCGTTCTTTGTGCTCCTCCCTTACTATAGTCTACCTACTCACCTACTCTTTCTTATGTCATGGATAAATAGATTTGTTCATGAATAGTTCATGAATAAATAGACTAAACCATCATAGGCACTACGGGCATTTCAACTCAATTTCATTACATTATAGGAACTACAGGCACTGAAAGCAATATATAGGGATAGTAGAGTTTGCTATTACATAGGTAAGATAACATGTTTTTCATGGTGCATTTCACCTAGAGGGGTATGTCTCCCTCTTACTATTGTGACTAGTCTCAATCACTATTCCTTTGGGTTACGGACTTATTACTCCGAAATGATTTTCTTTTCATTTCCAATTTCCAATAAGCTTGTGTACATTCGAAGTTGACCATAAACTATAAATTATAATAGGCATATATATATATATATATTATAATTACCTTTGAATATGAAAATAATCAAAGAGATGAATTGCTAAAAAAAAGGTTTTTTTACCATAATTGACCTCATTTACATTGTTAAAAAAGATGCCCATCTTTAATTATTGCAGTGTTCTTTAATGAAATCCAGGTTAAATTTTATTATAAAAAGATTAGATAGCAATACAAGATTAAGTTGGAGATTAATCTTAAAGTTATTTTTTATAAGAATTAATCCTTTAAGCTTATACTAGAGTAAAAGAGATATGACAATTTCAGTTGTTTTTTTACATTAAATATTTCCTAGGTTATGGCCAATATCTCACTAATTATTAAAACATTCTCTTAAATTATTCATTTATATAAAAATTTGTAGTATTTCTAGGTTAGAATTAGATATTACATTTAGTTCTATAGTCTATAAAAAATAGGTTAAGTGATTCATAATTTATTCATTATGAAAAATATTAATATTAATAAATTTAATTTAGATGTTTATTCTATTCTAAGTTTAGAATCATTGTAGCAATTTAGGGTGTTTGTTTTAATCACAACTTAGAATTCCTTATTATCTAGCTTAACATTTTTAGGGTTTGGGTTTGGTCTTAGTTATATAGTCAACATTATCAATTTCCTAGTTTTCTCTTGAAATGTGTTGTTAACAATATATTAAAAGATCTTTATCTGTTACTCAACTAGACTCATTGTATTGATGATGAACCTTGATAAAGGTTTATAATATTGGCATATCAAATGGAGTCTACAATTACCTTGGATACCACTCCTCAAACCTATCAACCCATAATTTAAGAGAATAGATTGTAAATATGTTTTTTGTCAAAATGACATTTTTGAATCATGTAAGGTTCACAAAGAGATTACAGTATATAATCGTCCTTGTCTTTTGTCTAACCTTTTCACATAAATATAAGACGGAATTTTGAAAAGATGATTGCGGAAGCCCTCTCAAACTTCTTCTTGTGTGAGATCCAGAAACTAGTAAGATCCACGTTGAAGTTTGAAGGATACTTTTTCAATGTGTTTGAATAATAACTATATGCACCAAGTTTTGAAAACAGAAATGGGAATCCCTATCAATCCCTCTCATTTTACATCTAGATGTTAGTAGACTCAAGACTAAACTTTGAAGGATAAATTTTGAAGTGTTCTAATACTTAAATTTATTATGGTGAAGACGATGCTTAGGGATTAGTGGAGTTTGAAATTGAATGGTTAGTTACTCATGAATTAGGTCCATATGGACAAACATATCAATTAGCTTTGTGATCGTATTTGTAACTTTTTTTTGCTACTAATGGAAATGTGGATTGGAAAAAACTTGTTTTTTTAGTTGGAAAGATAATAATCCAATGATTTTAATAGCATGTAGAAAAGTTCATTTCAAAACATGTAAGGTAAAATGTCATGGAAAAGTTATTCTTCTAATTTTTTACTTTTATGATGTTTCTTTAAACCATTGGTTATGGTAATGATCAAGTGGTCACAACAAGGATCAACAGTTTTAAATCTCTGAGGGATGTACAATGTTAGAAGTACATTAGTTTTAGGTGGATACGTTGGCACTGGAAAAAAATCATGTTTTTAGTTTTTGTTATAAATGTTAGGAATCTCATGCGTGATCTCTTTTGGCCTTGTAACATAGCACTTCTAGTAGTGGAGCTATTCTCAAAACAATTCTAGACACAAATAATTTTTAGTACCCCATGAGGCTACTTTCATCCCCAATTTCATATTATGCATTCAGATAAGGTCGCGAGTAGTTCTCAACTACTCTAATCACTTTCGCATGATAGGAAACAAACATTTCCCTTCACAAAATAAACCAATACTTCTAACGGTTATCACTATGTTCACATTAACAAAACAAGTGCACCAATCTCTTTCTAAATGGGCTTTTTCCCAATCTCATCTTCCATCATCGCTACATGTTCCTTCATTCTCAACCTTTATTTTAGTCTCTCCTCCTCTATATTAACTCTTGAGTAATCCCCCATAAAAAGAATTTGGATGTGATAAATCATCATGTACATGGTTTCCCATACTAATTCCATGTAAATCTTGAATCACTTGAGATTTCATTTTATTGTCATTTTTTTCTATACATGACTTTTAATAAACTAGCAATTGTACCTAGGGGTGCAATAAAAAAACGCCGTGTTGCAAGCTAAGCAAGGAGATGTAGATATATACAACAAGACATTATATTCTTCACATAATTGGCCATTACATTATTGGCTTTTCAGAAGTAATCATGAAAAGTATTCTTCTCTCATCCAGATGAGAATGGATCATTAGTTTTTGTAGTTCTTATGTTACAATCAAGTAACATTGCATAAATTTATGGATGTATCTACTATCTTGTTGCTTATAATAATGATTGTCAAATTCCAATTAATTAATAAAATCTTTGTAGGCATACTTACATCCTTGTCTTGACACACTTAATAATTATCATTCTATTTTTGTTATTCATTCAGTTGCACATCTTTCTAAGAGATCTACCCTTCCAAGTGTTGTTTTGGATCCACGTGTTAATGTGCATATAATAACTTGTAAAACCCAACATGACTCTCAGATGTCGTAGTGTCTAGCTCTAGCTTCTTAGATACCATCATTGTGCTTGAATCTCATACCATATAAAGTTTGTACATACACTTCTGCAAAATGGTTGAAAAGAAAAAGAGACTTGACATAATATTCAACATGTAATAATGAATACATCAAATATGAAGTCCCCTTACATAGGGATACAAATGTTCAACACAAGACATGTAGACCATAAAATCAAGACACTTCAAGATACACACATTCACACAATTTCAAAACACCAAGGCGTTGGAAAGGGATGAGATTCCTCACTCTTATATACCCTGTGCTCATATCTTGTAGAGAAATGAGCGTTGGTGCTTTGTGATACTATTGGATCATCCTTCACACCCATCCCCAAAAATAATCATCATGAAATTCTCTGGCAAAATTTCCACTATCAACTCCAAGAAGGGATCAATTGCATCTAGGCAATGAGATATGCATCAAGGATTTTGTTCAACAACTGGTTGTGCATAAGTGAAAGGTTGCGATGCATGAAGACAAGATCATTCAACCATTGCGAATGCGTTCAATGGTCCGCAACAAATGCAATAACCTGGGCTAGGTCCAGATTCAAGGCTACCAAGCCACTCTTTCCTCGCTTTCTGAACAACATGTCAGGCTTAACTACGAGTCTGATCAAGGATAGCCATGGTTGTCTGTATCCTAGTTCATTGAAATCAGTCGATTCTGTTACCTATAACATCAATAAAATTGGAATGAATTCAGTATTGGACTCAGATTTCCCAATAGCTTGGGTGTAAAAGTAGCAAAAGGAAAAACAGCTGAAGTATGCCATAGTCTGTATATATTGATAATTTTAAGATGTATTAATCTCTCTAGCTTTGAAATGGAATCCTTTGTACCATTGCATTTCCAGTTGCCTCCAACGAAGAACTTCCCGGTGCTCGTGATGGTGACAACTCCGCAACAAGCATTGCCGACGGCTTGAACATTCCTCTGCATTTGAGCAAATAAGCAATGCCTGGAATCCTAGAATCCTTATCAAACATAGAATCCAGGTGTCTCAATCCAGCAAACTCAGATATTCACAAATGGTGACAAAAATTCACGCTGCAAAGGTCCTTAACAGGATGGGTTTGGAAGATTGATTTGAAGGCATAATATGCTTTGAGACACTAAATCCTCCTTCACATATTACTGAGAACAATATTGACTGGCATATGCTTGCTGTTAACTCTACAATCCCAAAGACACCAATCATTTGCAAACCCTCAAAAGTGGCCATAGAGCAAGCTCTTCACCTTGCAAATGCTGATCCATAAAGAACGGTATAAGACCAAAACTTTGGTGGTAATTTTCCTTTAGCTATATCATTTTTTTTAATATATAGATGTACATCAAGATTGACAAAGGCGGGTGCCATAGAGGGGTCATATTAGATCCCCAAAATTGAAGAGTGTCTTTATCATCTGTAAGAATGGCCATCCTAGCTAAAATCTGGAGAGTCAATGCTAATCCAAATATAGAAATGACTGACTTGTATTTTGAAAAGGCGTTTTACACCAGGATTTCAAAGAAGATACACGTTAATATTCTCACATCCCACATTCTGCCCAAACATCCACATCTTTTTCAGCAATGAAAGACTATGACAAGAATATTGGACTCAGCAGTAGTCCAGAGCCAATATATTAAGTTGTGTGACAGTAGTGATCCAACAAGAAAGAGATGTGTAATACTCTGATTCATCCTACATACTCCCAAATCATCCACTTGTCTCCAAACTCAGTGCATTTCTAACAAAGAGGGTCTAGAAGGAAATATTCTACTTAGCAGTAATCCTTCCCAAAACATCATGGCAACCTTGCAATTCCACATCACATAATCACCTATTCTAGCATGTTGCACACCACATAAAATCCATTTTTCTTTACCTTATGCATACCATTTTCACAGTGCCTAGTTTAAGTTTGTTATGTTTTGTTGCAAATTTTCTTTGATGACACCCTCAGGAATATAGTGGCAGGAAAGAGTGCAGGCTTGCACACTATATTGGTAAGGCCACATGACTACAAATGGGATCTGATGGTTTTGTTAAAAAACATTAATGGTACAATCTTATTTTAATTTTAATATTGGTTTCCACATTATAATCAGGTGGGCACTTCGGTCCGAACAGAGGGAGCAGATTTTGCCCTTGAAAGTATTCACAACATTAGAGAAGCTCTGCTTGAGATATGGGAAGAAGAAGATGCAGAGAGCTCCAAAAATGTTGTGCGTTCAAGAGCAGCAGTTGCGGCTATTGGAACTGTTGTCACTGCTTAAGCCATGATCTCATTGAATGAGTGAGTGAAGGAGGTTGTTGCATGTATAAAAATCCTTTGTCTGTAATAATCTTGTTGGAGTGTGTATCCAGCAAACTCAGATCAAACCGATGGCGAGCGTTTGAGAAAACAGACTTCAAGTAGCCAATGTGGACTATCGCGAAGCTGGAGCTGATTGCCATGGACGCCAAATCCTCCCACCGTCAAAGTCTAATTTCTCAAAAATTTAAACGTTATTAATGCGAAAATAGAATAAAAATAAATAGAATAATTTTTGTTACACATCTACTTTAAGTCTCCTCTTGCATGAATCCCTCCCAGCATGCAGTTCACGTGGCATCCATCCGCTAGCACATGTGGGAGGTAAGGATACACTAAAAAGACAACCTACCTCTCTCATTCATTTTTTTCATCGATAATTTGGAGTGGTGGTTGCTCAATGACCCCTCCTCACTCCCAAACATGAGGAGCCCTGGGGACTGACGGATACGGCCCACAGCTCACACAGCTCACCATTTTGCTCTTCTGTCTGTCCCAGCAAGTCATTAGTGGAAGAGGGGTGAAGCATGGAACATCGATATCTTCTGGAGGGTTTCGGCTTATGGAACATCCTTATCTTCTGGAGGGGTTCAACTTATGAACGCAACATCATTATCTTCTGGGGGGGTTCAACTTATGAACGTGGCATGCATGGTTTGAATCGCATGGTTATTTAATCTTTCTCATAGCTTCTTTCTCCATGTTGTAATGCTCCTTCTCTTTTCAGCATGAGACTCTTAGGGCAGAAAATTTGAATGACGAGCTCTTCCTTGACAACTCTGTCACTTGAACTTGTATTGGACTACCCTCTTCTTTTAAACTGGTTTAATTTTGGTTTACGTTTTTTTAATGGGTGATAAGTTCTTTCTAACAGGTTTGCCGAGGGTAGATAGCGGCCAACTCCTCCTCCCCCAGTGGAAGTGGAAGAAGAAATCCATAACATTTGGCAGTCCCTGAGGCGTCTGAAGAAATCCATAACATTTAGTAGTCCCTGGGCATAAGAATAAATCCATAACATTTGGGATAACATTTGGCAGTCCTTGGCAGTTTTTGGACTTACAGTTGTTGCGGCCATTTGCAATCTAGTTCCTACTATGTACCGGGTGTCTGGATTTCATCCCTACCATGGGGATTATGTAAGTGCACAGACTGTTTATTTTTACTTGAAATTATATGCCAAACAAACCCCACTTATTTCTAATAATTGTCCAAAGCGTATCTATGAAATATATATATGACAGATTTATGATGAGAAATTAAGGATGTTGTCTAGAGTCTATTGGTTTTGGAGGCATGTCTCAAAACTTGAAAGACGAGAGACACGCTGCTATTTGGTGAAACCATAAAGGTGTCAATCGGTCATGGAGCATAAGGTGAAACCATAAAGGTGTCAATCGGTCATGGAGCATGGTGCGGATTGATTTGGTTTTGGTCATTCTATCAGTTGACACCTGGACCTGGACATCAGTACCATCTATCTCTTGAGTCACGTGGGTAGCAGATCTCTTCCTACACTGTGGAATACTGTTATTAACTTGTTCGAATCCTTAGTAGGCATGACAGGACTGTCACTTAGCAAGAAGGCAAACCTCACAATTCTGAAGGACGCTAGCGGAATCCTCAAACCATCTCGGTAATAGGCTCATCTTGTGGAACAATTCATTTATAATCAAATTGCTATGGTATACAGAAATTAGAATACAGTTACTGTTAGCATATATTAAATCTCCATGGACTCTGAAAGGTATTCTTGCCTGAGCTAGAAAGTTTGGTCCTGTCTGTTATAACTGTTGATTGAGATCGAGACCCAGATTTTGGTGCAAAGGAAGGAGCTGAGCCTATTCCAGAACGAGCACGTTGAAGATCCATCGGGCGTTACATACAACATGAGTATGTCGGGTGGGTTAGTAAGTGGGTTTCACATCCGCATGAGTTTGATCCGGAGGCAAACATGTAGCTGAGCAGGAATGGCGCATAGCACATAAGATAAAGCCATGGTTTTATGCTGGTCGTTTTTATGCTTTTAATGGGAAGACAAATTGTTCTCCCGGGAATGACGCTTGAACTGTCTCTTCAACAGCTGATGAAAATGCTATTGAAACTGGTGCTGCTTTAGTTGCTGGAGATGTTGCTTGGGTGGCTCCATATTCCATTGATGCCCGGGAACTGGTGCTGGTGCGGCTCCTTATTCAATTGAAGGACATATACAGCACATTATGAAGGACAGATACAACTATTTTTCAGTTAGAAGGTAGCAGTTAGAAGGTATCAGATGAAGATCAACATCAATCAGGTCAGGACCAGATCAAGCAACGAAGGATCCAGATGACCCCAATCGTCGAACGAAAGAATCCTACGGTTGGGAGAAAAAAAAAATTAACTCGGGGATTCGACTCCCACTTGTTAAACGCCTTACAACGCAATAATGAAAATTTGTTGTACACTTACATTTTCAAATGAAAAGAATAATCCCTCGGATGCGGGTGATGAGTCAAGAGGAGAAGCGGCTAGTTGCAGTGATGGCGAGCTGACATGGGAAAGGGCTTTGATCATAGATCCAAGGACCCAATGCCACGTCGCCAACGCTCGAATGGCACGTATGGCTTGGGATCAAGACATGGTGTATGAAAACGTTGCAGGAGTCTCACATGGGAGGATTGAACCCTCCGCGTAGCCGAGAACCAAAGGCCAAGATCAGTGATCATGGAAGGATTCCAGGCTAAGGAGATTTCATTGCGGATGCAGGATATGGAGATGACAAGCAAATCTTGTCGCCATCCTGCAGGGACGATGTCATGTACCTAAGTGTTCATCGCTAAAAGATTATGCGGGTGTCATCACATTATTTAACCAAGGAGCAATGGGACTCCATCGCCAAGGATATTTTGGACTGAGTTTGGATTAAACACACGCAGAGTGGAAAGTTTTGGGTGAAACACTCACATGTAGGTAGAGTGCGTAGGAGAAAGAGGAAAAGAGGGCACCATAATCAGAAAGAAATGGAAACTCCAGCAGTCGGGGAAGGGGGTAATGAAGAGGATCAATGGGAGCGGTTGTTCATTGAGGAGATGTTGACTCACATTCGACAATCCATCGTTTCCATGGACGAGGAGATCTTTGGCGAATTTCGGGTGAAGTTCGAAGAGGGAGTGGTCATGTCACACTATTGGTGACTTAAATTAATTCTGTCTCGTTCCATGAACGAGAGGGAGAGCTACACAAATATCATCCACATCACAGTGGGAAAATTCAAATATGAAGTAGAGAATAACCTCGACCATGTGTGCATCCTGCTACGCCTTTCAGGGCCACCCTTTCAACGCATTCCGAGAGAATAATGAATATGAAAGAGTCCAGTCATGCAGGTGTTAACAGAGGGCAAGGCAATGACACCCATGATCAGGTTGAGTCTTCTCGCAGACGCTAGGCCGTGGCTCTTTGCTAGTTTGGTCTTTCCTTTTGCAGTTTATCCATCCATGCTCATTCGGCTTATACTTTGTTCTGTTTGTAAGCGTGATCGAGCACCCAAGATTAAAGGATGGGTGGCTCTCATGCTCCTTCATCTCTCCATATGGGATATACACTTTTTTTCTGTTTTGGATTTCAGACCGATGCCTGAATCCTTGTTTCTAGGAGCAGTGTTTGTAAATACTTTCAGTTTAATGCAGTAACAGAAAGGACCCCTTCTTACTGAAAAAAAAAATGAAAAAAATAATTTATTTTTACATGTCAACATTGAAGGGTTCAATTTCTCACATCCCTTCAAAGTGAAATGGGACCCTTCCCTTCAAATTTGATCCTTGGTCATCCCCACGTTCTCCACCTTCGGCTTAAAAAGAAGAATATTGACCATTGAAACCTTGGAACACGCTCATAATCTCAAATTATACATCGATATATTTGTTTTTTTATAAAATAGATTATAAAATAATTTTTTTTTGAATTATAAATTTAATATATATATACCCACATGTTGACATACTTCAATAAAAAAATAAAATAAAAAAATTATGGTTTTCTTAGAGTCTAATAAGACTTAAGATAGGTTTTATATATCTTTTACATATAAATGTCTTAATGTTGGAGAAGAATCCTTTACTATTAAGAATTATTAGGTGTATATGTGAGCTATAACTTAATGAGGGATTATAGAGTAGTTTGTTTGAGTGACATTGGATTTTTTTGAGGAGGACTTTACCATTATATTTATATATATAAGTATGTGCATTTATGAATAAATAAATTGAAAGTATCTTATTTGTGTGTATTTTATTGTCTTGTTATCTTATATGTATCTTTATTTTTCTCCTTATATTATTCTATTTATTATTTTTTACGGTACTAAAGTTGAATTGAGTTTAATTCATTTAGGGCTAAGCTCAATACAACTTGATGGTTTTAGGTTATCAAAGTTGGATTGAGCTTAGCTCCTTTAGGGGGAAGAAGTTGAAACCTTAAAATGTTGCGATTGTCTATGTGCACAAGGGTCCTAGAGTCTAGCCGATTGACGAAACTGGCATAGTACCAACCAAACTAAAAGAAGTGGGAAGGTTTTTGTTTACTTAGAAAACCCCTTACGGTATCTTTATGGACCTGTTTTTTAGTTAGCTTTTTTAGTGTTTGTTTTCCATGGATGGGATGTTATTTACTAGTGGTGGAGACAGATGGGTACGTGAAGCTCCAGTTGTCTCGGTGTTAGACCCTGCACAGTTTGCAATCATTTTGATAGGTTGTAGGGCGTATGAAAGGCTGTGGATATCGACAGTTTCCCTTATGCCCTCATGTGTTGAGGACCCGAGGCTTGGTAGCATAAAATATTTCCTAGCTGGTCTGAGCAAACATCTTTCTTTTTTCGATCCAGATGGGGGAAACCCTATGGAGCTGGAGTTTTTACATGAATCTTCAGGTTTTTTGAAAAACCCTAAAGGTCGATCACAAAATCTGGTTGGTTCATAAGCCCGCAAACAATATCCCAATCGTCTTCATTTTGAGAAGGTTAAGTGGGGCAGACCGCTATGCGTCTTGGCTAAAGACATGACTTGTACTATGGTGGAAGCTTTGTCTGAAAGAGCTCTTATGGGGTGTTTCGAGTACATTAGGCTCACCAGAGTTGATATTCTCCCCTGGATAGGTAGTAAATGGAAATCCTTCATCACAAATATCACAAGAGTTATGACATTGGTCAATGGTTAGTTCGTTTTCCATTTTTTGTCGGTGGAGGACCAGGAGGCCATTGAAAGGAATTTTTGGGTCAATGGCAGGGGTTCACTAGTTTTAGCTCCATGGACGTTTTGTTTTGACCCACGAAAAACTCATACAACGAGGCGACACCTTCAGGTGATCCTGCCATTGTTTCTTTTGTTTTATGTTGGAATTTACAGTGTTTAATGAGTGTTGTGAACTCAATTGGTAGGTTTATCATGGTGGAGGAGGAACATTTGATGGGGGTCCATAGGAAGGAAACTCACATCTTAGTGGATATTGACCCGACGAGGAGGATCCCAAAAGAGCTAGAAGTGGTTTAGGAGGGGCGTTCTTTTATGCAAACGTTGGATTATTGGAAGATTATGTTTCATTGCTTTAACTGTAAGAAAATGCGCCATCGAAAAGCAGATTGCAATTCGGTTGTTAGTTGATCTATGGATGCAAAGGGAAATGGGCTCCTAGTTAGCATGTTTGATGATGTTGTATCTGATATCATATTTCCAATTCTTGTGGACAAAACCTCACCAACATATTTTGTGGGTAAGTTTGTCAGTACCCTTCCTACGTTATTGAAATTTTTAACTGTCGAAGAGGTTTAGGTGTCTTTACCTGAGGTTGAAGGGAGTTTGGGATCTCGTGTTGGTGTTGAGGGGTTGAAATTTATTTTGAGGGACCCTCTAGGGGTTAAAGAGTTTCCTCTAGTCAGTCCTCATGAGTTTTCACGAGATGTATTGGCGGAGGATGTCTCGCCTCCCATAAATCTTGTTCCTTTTTTCCAGTCAGATGAGTTTCCTTCGTTGGGTGGAAGCTCAAAGAGATTTCTAGACATTTCAATTTTCTCCTCACTTGTATAGGACTCTTAAATAAAGGATTTTGAAGGGGGTCTCATGCCTTTAAGCATTTTCTCCTCCTCTGCAGATGATTTGGGCATTTTCCCATCTCCTCCTCTGTAACCCTAACATCACTATCTGTAAGCCTCGCAAGTCAAAATCCAAGAAAGGGCTAGGGAAGGGGGGAAAAACACTCCTTTCGAACCCTCTTATCTGAATCCTTGGGTATCTTCCTTATTTGATAAGGGTTTGTCGAGTATTTCCTTGGCGGTCATTCCAGCGTCTCCCTAGGCTCTTAGAGAGATTACAACCCCAGATGTGGCTTTAAAATGATATTGGTCTTCGTCAATACTAGGGGGCTTGTTGGTGGCCCAAAACGAACTTCCCTTAAGCATCTGATCAGGAATTTGTGTCTGGGGATTCTGTTACTGCAAGAAACTATGTTTTTAGAGAGGGCTACATGTGATTACTTTCTCAAGCTAAAACCCCTTTGGCGATTTTGCGTGATGGATGTCATTGGTTTTTCGGGTGGCATCTTGGTTTCCTGGAACCCTAAGGTGGAGGACTTGAGGGATTTTGTCACCATCATTGGAAGTTTGGTGGAAGGCTCACTTAAGGTTTTTTCTCATACAGTTCCAATATTGAATGAGTATGCCCCTTACCATAATCGTTGGTATTTCTAGGAGCGGGTTAATCAGTCTGGTATCTTGCAGGACAAACCCCTAATCTTAGCAGGTGCTTTAAACCCAACTGTGTCCCCTGAAGAAGTATTAGGGGGAGTTAATTCTTTGGATCCGTTATCTGATTTCTGTCCTTATCTTTTAAATTCTGCAAATTTGAATGAATCAATCCCTCCATCCTAACCTCCACCTGGTCAAATGGTTGATGGGGTTCAACGGGGGTGGTGAAACGACTTAACAAATTTTTGATGGCTAATTGTCTTTGTGAATAAATTGGGAGATATCACTCCTGGGAGATATCGCTCCTGGGAAAAGAAATCACTAAATATGTAGATGAATCACGGAGAGCTGGGGGGATTCATGGTTCCTTGAATTCGACCTACATAACTCTCATCTTGAAGAAAGACCACCCGTAGACGTTCATTGATTACCGATTGATCTCTCTTTGTAACCTTTTGTATAAACTAACTACGAAAATCATTGCAAACAGGCTTAAACCTATATTGGGTAAGTTTATTTCAGATAGTCAATTTGGATTTATGCCAAATAGACAACTTCTGGATGTAGTTGATATTTCTTAGGAATGCCTTCATTCCTCGAAGAAGGAAAATACAAAGGTGTTTATTCTAAATATGGATCTTGTTAAGGCCTATGACCGACTAGATTGGTGTTATCTTAGGCTAATACTTATAAAAAATGGTTTGTCTTATGAATTCATGGCATGGATTGTGGGTTGTATAATCACTTCTTCTAGGTTCATGATTCTTATCAATGGGTCTCCCTCTTGTTTCTTCTCTGGAAATTGGGGTCTCCGACAAGTATGTCCAGTGTCTCTTTATTTATTCATTTTAGCAATCGTGGGACTCAACCTACTGATTCACAATGATATTTCTTTGAAGGATATTGTTGGGATCAAAGTGGAAGGGACTGTCGTCATTAGCCACCTATTCTACGTTGATGATGTCCTTATTTTTGGACAACGCTCTGTCGTTGAGTGGTGATTTTACAATGTGTTGTAATCACTCAGATTTCAAGGTTACCATTAATACACATAAAGAATCATATAATCATAACATAGACAAAAGACCATAATAGTGGATAGAATAGCATCTTATATTACTCAATACACATGTGGGTTCATACATAAAACCGAACCGAGTTCTTATTTGGCTCAACAGCGTATTTATACATTTACAAAACAGTTACGGTACCTACCTGTCGGTTCACTCAACCGACACAAGCGATGAGGTCGACCTAATCTACAATTAGTCAGCTAATTCAACTAGCTCCTCCAACATCTCCCCCAGGAACAAAACCCTTTTTCGCCCCGAAGAAGTAGGGGAGGTAACCAAAATTGAGATTTCCAGTGTTAAAATTGCAACTTTTATTGCAGAAATGGATTCAACACCCTCGAGAGTTTAGCTTACTGCTATTTTAAACTAAAAGAACAATAAAACTCAATTTGCAATTTTTCATTAACTCTGTGAACAATTTTTAGACCAAAAAACCTCTTTTGGTTTGTTTTAAATGGTTGTATAATGTGGCCACACTCCTCTTTTTCTTATTAATACAAACAAATCACATTTAAGTGCATTATTTCAAGTATGATAAAAAGATAATGTAGTCATGGGTGCATAGTGCACCTAAATACTAAAATTACATAATTAAAGTACTTGTAATTTATGGTGTATAAAAAAGCATCAATGTGGTCTTATTTCCCCTTATTAGTCCCTGCCGTCGGCTAGCAGGGACTCTTGTAATTGGATTGCCGCTGGTTCTATTAACTAGGCATGCAAATCAAAAATTTATGCAAAGTTTTTTTTCAAAAGTAAAATGAATACTTTTGCAAAACCAATTATACAAGAACAACCGTATTATCAACGAATGAATGGAATCGACTTCTTATTTATCCTTTTTTCGAGGCAGGCGTGTTTTCACATGCAACATGTCGTTCTTTTGCTACAATTAAAATAATACTATGAGATTGTTTGACATTAGTTTCAAACATTTAATGTTTGCTTCATATTATGGGCCAAACTTAGTTCAGTGCCATGATCTCGTTCATTCTTGCTGCCACGAAACTAGCTCATTCCTTTGAAGATGGCAAGTGGTGTGGTTCACCATTTGCATGCATTGCAAGTGTCCTGGTCCTACCAAGCATGGTTGCTGCTAATAGTTACCAGTATTCTTTGATCCATCGTAGAGAACTCATCTTCATTAGCTTGAAGAAGACCAAACCGTCCAAACCGTCTAAAGCAAAAGATGCAAGCCGCAAGTTTGTTGCACTTGGAATGTTCAGCAAGAGATGCAAGTAGAAGTTGTTTGTTGTGCTTGGAATGTTCACGGATTTGTTCACCTATACTATAATCTTCATGAATTTGTCTGCATTGAAAACTTTGAATTGGATCGCACGCTCACTCTGGTGTCCCTGGATGGAGAATTTTCAGCCAGGTTGCATATGCGTTTTCCAAAATATGCGACAAGGTATTGTTTTCTGTATTCTCATTGTTTAACAAAATTATCAAAATTATATAGTACATTATGTGGCATGATAGTCTAGGAAACTAACAAGAAAATATTATAGAAAGATCTAATGAAAAAAAAGAGTAAAAGTATCAAAAGCCTAGTATTATTTTTAATGGCAGTACATTCTAGTTTCTGTGGATAGATGTCAAAGATATCAGAGTTTGCAAATCCATTAAGATAGATGTCAAGTCGGTGGAGGCGTCATTCCTTTTTTTTGAGACAAAGCAACTTGGCATACAAAGCAAAAACCCTATATAATCTCTATGGTAGAATAAATATAGCATAAGGGAACAAAATCGAGTAACAATGAAAAAAATACTTCTTACCTGTAATGGAATGACAGTGAGTCAAGTCGATTTAGGCGTTATTCCTTCTTGAAGGCATCCACCTTTGAATAAAACATCCAATTGCAATTTTGGAGCTTTCTTAACACAATCTGAATTTCATTTGCAGCAAACCATGAAGCCAACTGAGGTTTGAAACTTCTCTACGTTCCCACTACACAATGTCATAATTTTGAAAAGGACATTGGAAGTGCATTTGTGTGTTTCATTTGCATTTGTCGGACTCTTTCTTCTGCTATCCACCCTTCAGGGAGCCAAGCAGGAGAGGAAACTTGAAATGTTTGCTTTTCATTGTTCACCTCCTTTGCTAAGGAATCCTGTTCATTATCTTCCACAAGAATTGTCCTACCATTCTGCATTTCTGCATTCATTATCTGGTGTTCTGTGACTGAAATCAAGTTTTACAAAATAATAAGTTAATACTTTTCGCAGTAAACAAATTTATTCGGTCATTCAAACAAGTTTTCTCATACTGAACAGATAATATTTCGTGTTCTTTAGACTTTTAACATTTAACTTAGCTACATCTGCACTAAATTTAAATTCATATCTATTATTTTATGGATATTTACCGAGCCTACTTTAATTTTTTTTTCTGGTATTGACACAATCTTGCGTAATAAAACCTAAGATAGTTTGAAATTTCTGGTATTGACACAATGTTGACAAACACAGAGGAAATAATAAAACTTAAACTGATATTGCCTTTGTTAAACAAAGCAAAAATCCAGAAAACAAGCACACTGCACATTTGAACCAAATTACACCCGTTTAATCAAAGTTGAGCTAAATTTCCCTGTAGAGAAACTTGAAAATTAATTAGAAGGGCAAAAACTCTAATCATTTGACCATATCCTTCCCACAGATTTTCAAAAATTGAAATCCAATGCAGTATTTACCAAAAACTCCAAAGCAAATCTCAGGAGATGAAAAATTGCACCAGAGCAGACGCAGAAAGTTGAATCTTACACAGTCCTTTCACCAATTCTAGAGTCCAACCGAAAAGAGACTTCTTGTTGCATAGAAAAGACACTCGTAGTCTTGCCATCCTAGCTTTCACGTGCCCCTACCTCGCCCTAGCAATTGCCAGCTTTTCTGCCTTCCACACTACACATTTGAACCAAATGACACCCGTTTAATCAAAGCTGAGCTAAATTTTTCTGCAGAAAAACTTGAAAATTCATTAAAAGGGAAAAAACTCTTCTCATTTGACCATATCCTTCCCACAGATTTTCGAAATTGAAATCCAATGCAATATTTACCAAAAAATCCAAAGCAAATGACAGAAGATGAAAAATTGCACCAAAGCAGACGCGGAGAAAAGACACCCTACATGTCCTCTTTTCAACACCTCTTCGACTTTTTCGCTACGTGGACTGGAGAAAGCAAGCGTTCCCTCCTATCTAGACACCGTCACCTATTGTTAAAATTAATAAAATTATAATAACCTCTCTTACTGTGAAAGTGGTGCCTGCCATGACTCCATTTCCAAATAAATGTCTAATTGTCTCAATATAAAATATAACTAAAAACTAAAATTCATTCCTTAAGAAATTAAAAAACATTTTAGAATAACCCTTTCTATTATGTGTTCAACATTTCTCCATATGTCAGAACTAAATTTTTGCACTTCTTTGTCAAGAAGTACTTTATCCATTTTCAAGAACTTATTTTGATTTAGTCATCATCTAGGATAGAATTTTGTTCTATTTTTTAATCCTATTTTATTTTGTTATAGTTTTTTAAATCATAGTTTATAACAATAAAGTTGTTTTAAAATTTATAGGAATTCCTAATCAATTAAAACTCTACATTCATGAATTCCTTCATCGGAGAACTGCTAACTCATTTCACTGCCCCACAAATTGTTTGACATTTAATGAGGCCAATTTATAAAAATGGCACAAAACTGTATACAACAAGTAAAAGTTGCTCCTATAAAAAAAGAGAAAGGAATTCAATTTTAGTTTTTATTATATTGGGTTAAAAAGAGAAAGTCATAATTTAGTTTCTCGCTTTTACATAATGAGGCTACATTACAATTGAAATAACGATTCTTAGATATTCAGATGGAATCATGCACAAACGTTATGGATAAATCATTTCAATCCGTTTAAAAAACAAGACACAGGCCTGGACGAATTAAAAAACAAAGCGCAACCATGGATGATTAAAGTTGAGATGCTTTTCAGTAATAAAACAATGTAAAGAGGAGGACTACAAAGATTCAAAAGCATAGCTCATCACTTGTCGCCTTTCATATGATACATTGTAGTCAAAACCATGTGCCTATGTACCTTGTTATAGAAAATAAATATGGCAGTTGGGCGTTTTATATTTGTGGTGGAGATAATGGGGCATCTTGAGATAACAACACTAAGCACGTCAATGACGCTATATTTGCATTCGAAACTCATTGGCAGATAGGTAATGACTAACATATGCTAACCTTACTCTGAAAGGTCATTGTTATGTACTAAATAACACCTTACATAATGTAGACTATGTTGTAACATTGAATTAAAAAATACTTAGGGACACTCTTCTCAATTGACCTTTCATGATAAACAACTCCCATTTGTTGGACAATGGGAATTCTATTTTGGGCTCTGCCGCGCGATGGTGGAGGTGAAACCTAGGGTTTCTTCGGCATTGAGCTTCCATGGCTCCTGTACCTACGGCTTTAGCGGTGTATTGGGGTATTGGACTGGTGGGTGGCTATGCTGGGCTTCTCACACCTTCCCATTTCTTTTTCACTCGCTAGGGGTTCTTTCGCCATGGTGAAGCCTTTCTCGGTGTCTTGCTGGTGCATTTTTTTTGGATTGTTGTCGGGTATGTATGGCTATAGAAGCTTCTTTGCACAGGGGTTGACTTTGGGGCTCTTGGTTCTCAGTGATGGTCTGGTGCATTGTTGATATTGTCGGTGATATCTTTCTCAGGATTGATGGGATTAGCTCTTATCTTATCCCTTGATAGCTCTGGGGCTTGTCGAAAGACTCCATTGAAGGTTTGACCAGTTTAGGGACCGGTGAACATCCTTGTGACGGGAACGGGGTTTCTTCTTTGTCAGGGCTTGCGGCATGTGTTTCTTGGACCGGGGAGCGGTGAAGCCCTAGCGTCGAAACTATTTTACGGCACTGGTTTACTGTTATGTGGTTTCTTTGGACCGGTTTGTGGTTTCCTTGTGAGGAGGGGTTTGCCGGTGGCTGTTGGGGTCCTTCTTGTCTCCTTGCTGGGGTCTTTTTTCTTACTGACCATCTTTAGAACCCTTGTTTGGCATGGGTTTGACTGGAGGGTTGATGATTGTAACCCTCATTGGTATCTGGGGTTTTGTCGGTATGCCTGCATTGCTGACCGGTCTGTGGTGTGGGAGGGGTGTTGGAACGTGGTGCTCCCTTTTCGGTACTCTCCGGTGATTGATTGCTGCTGATGCTACCAGTCGACGGGCTCACATATTTTCGGCTCTCGATTCTGCTGTCAGGATTACCTGACTCTAGGTAACTCTGTAACATTTTCTGACTATTTTTTTTTAATACTGTTTCTGGTCGGGGTTTCTGTGGCTATTCTTGGTCGGGTTTTTATGGGTCAGATAGCCACAACCCTATATGGAGTTCACCCTCTTATGAGGGTTAGCACCAACCATTAAAAAGTGGGAACGTCCTTTTCGTTTTATTTCTGGTACTGTATGCGGTTTCTGGGGTGGTATATTTGTTTTATGGTTATTTCCTTCTGGCTGTAAGTATTGGGTTCTTCGTACTTGAGTGGTTTCTATCTGCTTTTATTTTATGGTTGCTTTGGGTAGTGAGCACTTATTTGTGGAGCTTTGAGGCTGTTATATTTGCCTCCTGGTATTATTTTTTATTATTTACATTTATCTTCCTGTCTGCTCTATTATATGTGGTAGGGTTTGTACCCTGATTGGTGGGTTGTCTGGTATTTGAACCCTGTGCTCACGGGTTTTTCCATCTTACTTTCTGTTGGTTCTTTTTGTTCTATCTTGGTGTGGGGCCTAGGGTTGTATATCTCGGCTGAGAGACATTGGGCCATGGATTGGATATTATTTGTTGTGTTCCCTCTAGGTGTTTTTTTTTACCAGTAGTGTATCTGGGTTGACTATTTTGGCCCACTCCTATTTTTCTCTTTATCCACCCTTGATTGGGTCTGACTCGAGGGTGATCATGGGTATTGGTAATCCCACTGTTTTGGGCCATTCCTTTGCCTTCCACTATTGTTTGTTCTTTGCTTTATCCCCCTCTTTTGGGATATGGAGGGCCTGACTGTTTGTAGTAAGCCTACACATCCTGGGAAGGGACGACTTCATTATACATCTCGTCGAAAGACTAAAGCCCTTAAGGCCTTTGAACATAAACTTCATTTCGTTCTTAGACATGATGTATATATGGACAAGGTGGAAACCCTATGCCATAGGGCGTTGATCGGTAGGCTGGAGTATTGCAGCATCTCGAAAGAAGGTTGCGTTGAATGGGCAACCTTACACTGGAAACCTCTCATTCATTATGTACCCTCGATTAGTCTACTGGATAATAGATGGCTGGTTTTTGTCTTCATAGAAGAGTCTAATGCTTCCCTTATTTGGATAAAATTTGGCCGATACTTGATGGTTCTTTAGTTCTGAAGAAGTGGCACTCAGGTTTTGACCCTCTAACTGAAAGAGTGACTATTAGACATCTCTGGGTCTTGTTACCTGCTTTACCCTTTCCTCTCTGGAATAAGGATGTCCTTATAAATCTGGCTAACCTTCTTGGTCGATTTGTGGCCCTTGAGAGAGACTTCCATCTTATTTATGGTAAAAGATTGGCAAAAGTACTGGTTGAAGTGGATATTACCAAGGGTCTTATTTCTAAAATTGACATTGTGTGTGGTGACATTGTTATCACCCAGAGATTGGATTATCTGCATATGTCATTCAGGTGTAACTATTGTCATGAAACGGGACACCTCCAGAATACCTGTCACAGTCTCTGTACTGGTCTACCTATCATGAGTGGTTTTAATTTCATACATGTCCCTGATCTGCCCCGTCCTGAATCTTGTTCCCAGCTACTGCTCCCCTGGAGGACTCCACTGATCTTATTTATAATTCGTCTTCTCCTTCCTCCTTTGATGACCTCTCGAAAGGTCAGCTGATGTACATTGAAGACATGGAAGCTGTTGCTATTCATTCACGTGTAGTACCTGTGGAGAACTTGGTCTCTTTAGCTCTGGATTCATCTTCTAAGTAGGCTGATGTTGTTGGCCCTCCTCCCCTTACCCTGGAGCACTATCTCTCTCTCCCTCTGAGCTCTTCTGGACTGTCCTCTTCTACCACCCCTTCTTCTCCTGCTGGTTGCTTTGTGCCTATTCCTTTAACCATTTCTTCTAGTCCTCCTAAAGCTCCGGCCTTCCAGGACCCTTCTCTCCTTACTGCTCTCTCCATCTTCTCGGACAAGATTCCTTTATCTCCCTCCACCTTACCTATGGACTCTATCCGGTTAAAGAATGTGACCATCAGAAAATCTAAGAAGCCTCATTGGGAAGGCACTGGGGACCCGAGGACTTACACCCCTCTCTCGACTCGTTAAAAGCAGGCAGCTAGACACTCTCCTTCCTCTCCTGTTTCCTCCCAGGTACTTAGAGCATGTACACCTGTGGAGCTCCCCTCTCCATGAAAATTTTATCCATGAATATTTGTGGGTTTGGGGGGTTAGCCAAACAAAAATCCCTTGGTGTATTATTATACAACCTTAGACCTGATATGATTCTCTTACAAGAGACAATGTGCTGTCATGCACAAGCTCTTTACCTGTTCTCCAAACTTAAGCCTGGTTGGGAATTCTGTGCTTCTGTTGCTTCCGGTCTCTCTGGTGGACTGCTTGCTGGTTGGAACCCTCACTTGGTCCGTTGTAAGGCTTTTTCTTCTCTGGCTGGTATTGTACTTAAAGCTAATTTTAAAGGTCTGGCTGAGACTTTAATTGTTATAAACTGCTATGGTCCCTATATTCAAAGAACTATCTATTGGAACAATTTGGTGTCTGGAGGGCTTCTAGGACAGCCTAATTTACTACTGGCAGGGGATCTCAACTTCACATTATCTTCTGCTGAATTCTGGGGGCTTAAAGCTAGGACGGATCCCTTGGCATCCTTCTTTTCCTAGCTTATCTCTGGAAATAAGTTGGTTGATCTTTCTATGTATCCTTATACCCCTACCTAGAGAAATGGGCGCTCGGGGGCTGCTGGTATAAGAAAAAGGTTGGACAGGTTCTTGCTTTCTGAGTCTCTCCTTCCTAGTTTTTCCTTCTATAGGACCTGGGCTACTCCATCTGATGTATTAGATCACTACCCTATTTGTTTGGAATGGGGTCCAAAAAGCTGCGCTCCTTGTAGGCCTTTCAAATTTAATAGAGCTTGGTTGTTGGAGGAGGACTCTGCACATTTGGTCCTTTCCTCTTGGAAGGCTCCTCTAGATTTGATTGACTATTGCCATATGGATGTACTCACCTTCAAGCTATGTAGACTTAAAGGATCTGTGAAGGACTGGGAAAGGGCAAAGATTCTTGAAAGGAAGCAGCAACTTCTAGATATAAATGATGGTATTTCAGATTTATTACTGGAAGACTCTGGTATTTTATCGGTTCCAAATGTTGAAAAGTGGAAAACTCTTCAGGAAAAGAAGGGTAAATATTGGGCCCATGAGATCACTACTCAAAGGCTGAAGAGTAGGGTACTGTGGTTAAAAGAGGGGGATGCAAATACGAGATTTTTTCACTCCTTTGCATCAGCCAGAAGAAATACAAATACCATTTGGTCTCTTAATGACCAGGAGGGAAAATCTGTTTTGGAGGACAAGGCACTTAAGCTTCTTGGCAAAAAACACTTTACTGACCTTTTTAGTGATGACAAGTCCTCAGATATTGCGGAACAACTGAATGTTGTCAGGCTCTTTCCGCACATGACTACTGATGAAGATATTGATTGCTTTCTTAAGCCCGTATCGGGCCTGGAAGTTGAAGCTGTGCTCAAGGGGTTTAAGAAGGATAAGAGTCCTAGGCCTGATGGGTGGCCTGTTGAGTTCTTTCTGGCCTTTTTTTATCTGGTGGGGGAGGATTTGGTTCTGGCTGTGGAGCAAGCCAGATTACATGGTAAAGTCATGGGTGCTTTTAATTCTACCTTTTTGGCCTTGATACCTAAATGTGAAAAGCCTTTGAATTTTGCTGATTTCTGTCTGATTTATTTATGTAACCTGGTCTACAAGATTATTTCTAAGATTGCAGCCATCAGACTTAAGCCTATCTTAAACCGTTCTCTGTCAGTCCATCGATTTGGTTTTCTCAAGGATAGATAGATTACTGAACCGGTTGGTATTACCCAGGAATTACTACACTCTATTAAGACTAAGAATTCCAATGTCTTGGTATTAAAATTGGACCTGGTTAAAGCCTTTGATAGAGCCAACTGGACTTTCATTAGATTGCTGCTCATTCAAATAGGTATCCCTCTTATGGGTGACAATTGGATTATGGGTTGTGTCACAAGCTCCTGTTATGTTGTATTAGTATATGGATCACCCTCGGATTTTTTTTCCTGCCTCCAGGGGGCTACATCAAGGTTGCCCCTTGTCTCCCCTCTTATTCATTTTGATTATGGAGAGCCTCAGTCACATTATTATGGATGCACAACACAAAGGATTGATAAAGGGCTTTCAGTACTCTCCTCATATGTCCTTAACTCACTTGCTTTTCATGGATGATGTTATTCTAATTGGTGTTGGTATTGTTGAAGAATGGAGTGCTTATAAAGGTGTTCTTGATTTATTTTGTCGGGTATCTGGGATGTCTGTTAGCTCATTAAAATCATCTTTCCTCTATCAGAATGTGGATTATGATATTAGGGGAAAAATAGCTGAGCTGTTCCCTTTCAGAATGGATCCACTTATTGTGGGTTTTAAGTACTCGGGCTATCATCTTAAACCTTTGGGGTACCACACCTCGGATTGGAGATGGATGATTGACTTATTTGAAAGGAAAATACATAACTAGACCTACAGGTATCTTCCTCTTGGTGGCAGAGTGGTCCTTATTAAAGCTGTGCTAACAGGGTTGGCTATCTATTAGTTTTCTTTGGCTAGATGCCCTAAATCCATACTGAATGTACTGCGCAAAATTATTTTCTCCTTTTTATGGGGAACCTCTGAAGGACATCAGAATTCTCATCTAGTAAACTGGGAAACTCTTTCCTTACCTATTGAATTCGATGGTTGGGATATCAAGAATCTTGAATGGCTTGGTATTTCTCTGAGACTTAAGAGTATGTGGCAACTACTTACTGGTACTGGGATCTGCAGCAGGATTATTGTCCATAAATACTTAAAGAACAGACCTCTTGAAGATTGGATATGTGGCTAGACATTCAGTATTGTTGGTACTTCATACTTTTGGAATGGGTTTATAAGGATATTTGAGTGGATTACCTGCTAGCTGGGATGGAAGGTGGGTAATGGATTAAATATCAAAGTGGGCATTGACCCCATTGTTGGACACAACTCGCAGTATTTCCTTTTTGAGGAGCTCAGAGAATATCTCACTAGCCTGGGGATTACATATCTTGCACAGGCTCAAAACCTGCAAGTTTTTGGTTCTGATGGACCAGATTGGTACTCTGCCTCAGACCTGCTTTTGGGGGGTGAGTGGGCTACTCAATGGTCCTCTTATGTTAAAGGTCTGTCTCATGGGGGTATAAGGATTGGACATACTGAGGAAAAGTTGTTATGGATGTTTGATGAGCAGATGGGTAAGGTGACAACAAAGAAAGCTTATGACTTTATTGTCTCCAATCACAGAACTATTATGGAAAATGATATCATGATGAAGATCTGGTACTTTAATATTCCCCTTAAGATTAAGTGTTTTGTATGGCTCACTTGCAATAAGAAAATAAATACTTGGGATAAATTGTGCAAGAAAGGATGGATCGGTCCTAATAGGTGCTTCCTCTGCAACGAGGAAGAAGACTCGGTTGATCACCTATTTGTTAGTTGTCTTTTCCTGAAGGAGGTGATCTTGGGGCTCAACTGTATTTTTGATATGAACATTTTATGGACTGCCCCTACTTTTATGGAAAATCTCTCTATTTGGGTATCCAAAAATGGTTCTTTACTGTATCTACCCCTTTTCCTTATGTGGAATATTTGGAAGGCTAGGAACTGTATGTGTTTTGATGATCAGAAACCTGTTATGACTGGCTTGTTACATATTATTTTTGATGAGGTTAATACCTTTAAGCCTCTTTTGAAGCACATGCATAAAATTAGGAACATTGGGAAGTCTCCTACTTCAGTTTTTCCTATGATATTTTTTTATGGTGCAACTGCCAATAATATAGGTGGAGCGGGCTTTTGTCTTTGGTTGAATGATCATCACCTTCTAGCTTTCAAACTTGGATGTGGCAGCTGCACTAATACTAGAGCATAAATATTAGCACTCTGGGCATCACTACGGGTCGCCAAGGATATTGGGTTGCCTTACCTACATATCTTTGGCAACTCCTCTGTGATTATAAACTGGGAAAAAAAGGAATCCACCCTGGACATGGTGAATCTTGAGGCTTGGTGCTACAACACCAGAATTCTCATGTCCTCTTTTACATGGGTGGATTTCAGTCATGTCTATAGGGAACATAACAAGAGGGCATACATCTTATCCAATGAAGGATTGCACTTGGCTCCGAGCCATCTCTTACTTACTAAATCATTTAGAAATGAGATTATTGGGGTTGACTCATCACAACTTTTTTAGAATATGCTCATTCTATTACAGTTTTATCTCTCCGATTCATTGAGCTACTATCAGGTTTTGTTAGGCTACTACAGGATATAAAAGAGTCACTATCCTTGCTTGGATCAGATTTCTGGGCTCTTGTTATTTTCTCTAGGGACATAGATGACTGATTTATACAGCTCTCTTATGAGAGGGATATTATGTATTGATACCCAAGTGCTTTGGGTACCTTTGATTTTCTGTTGGTTCTATTTTTGCTTATGATGTATGTATGTTGGGTATTGAGATTGTCACCTATTTTTCTGCTGATCCTTGGGGTTTTACAGTATTAACTCAAGATGTAAAAGGTTCTTTTGATTCATTGAATACCAAGGAACTGTTTTTTTTTACTGAAGAAAAAAAAAACCTCCCATTTGCCAACTGTTCAGGTGAATTAACGGCTCCTACATACAGGATTTCCTTTGATTTGATCTAGGTACAAGGTTTTGAATAATTATTAATTATATCTGCATCACATTTTTATATAAATATGCTGAACTCTACTCCTACTTCAATATCTAATAACATAAATAAATATAGAATTTACAATGTATCTATGAATCATCTCCGCACTCAAGCTATGGTTATTACCGGCTTTCTAGCTGTAAACTGGCTCATTTTTCGCTTTAATGGCTTCCTTGAAAGGAACCGCAACGGCCTGCTTCTCTTCGAATCTTTCTAGACTCTTAGATGATGGCCGAGCTTCACTCAACAAGAGCTTTAAGATATTGATTCGATGATCGATCCCTTGTTTGATCTCTTTCAACTATCGAATCTCCTTCGCTATGGCAATTCTGTATTCACTATTGGTTAGTTTCGGTTGTTACAGTCATCTAGAATTGCCATGCCTGTCGTTTCCCTAGATGACTTGCCATGCCTGCTCGTGCAAAGTTAAAATTGTCCAAATACTCATCCGTTCAAGCATCTCTGTCTGGTTGACAAGGTTGCTATTAAACTACGTAGTAAAAATCGACATCTTATTATCAAATAGTTATATGTTTCAAAGATTCATTTATGTCTGGTTGACAAAGCTGCTATTAAACTGCGTGGTATTCTTAGCAATCCCTTAAGCAGGGACTTAGTTGCTTTGCAACTTTTCCTTGTTCTTTTTAGTATGGCTGACCATGCAAGCACATCAAAGGGTGCCTCTTTTTAAGTGGAGTCAACACTCATTGCACTGTAATTTTTGGTGGGCTCAACACCGATGGGACTATAGTTTAATTTAATATGGATTCTGGACACCCACAATAAAAATAGCTGAAGATTCTCTACCGCGTACATTAAAGCAAATTTCTACAAATTGTCCAACCAACTGTCCAACAAAAATATCATATATATAAAGATTATGCGTCGAAAGGGGTTAAAGAATTAAATTTGCTTTGCAGTGCGCGTCCCCCTCAAACCTTGTCATCACCACATTCTCCACCTTCGGCTTAAAAAGCAGAATATTGACTATTGAAACTTTGGAACACACTCATAATCTCAAATTTACATCAATATATATTTTTGTTTACTTAAGAGAGATTTTATATATCTTTTACTTAATGTTGGAGAAGAATGCTTTATTATTAAAAATGATTAGGTGTATATGTGAACTATAACTTAATGGGGGATTTTATAGTAGTTTGTTTGAGTGACATTGGATTTTTTTAGGATGAATTTACCATTATATTTGTATGTAAGTATGTGCATTTATGATTAAAGAAATTAAAAGTATTTTATTTGAGTGTATCTTATTTTCTTGTTATCTTATTGCATGTGTTTTTTTATTATTATTATTTCATCTATTATTTTTTTATGGTATCAAAGTTGGATTGAGTTTAGCTTTTTTAGGGCTAAGCTTAATCTAACTTGATGTTTTTAGGTTATCAAAGTTGGATTGCGCTTAGCTCCTTTAGGGGGAAGATGCTGAAACCCTAAGATGACATGGTTGCCTCTGTGCCCAAGGGTCCTGGAGTCTAGCTAGTTGACGAAACCGGCCTAGTACCAACCTGGCTAAAAGAAGTGGGAAGGTTTTTTGTTTACTTAGAAAGCCCCTTGCGATATCTTTATGGACCTGTCTTTTAGGTAGGATTTTTAGTGTTTCTTTTCCATGGTTGGGATGTCATTATCTGGTGGTGGAGACAAGTGGGTACCTAAAGCTCTGGTTGTCTCGGTGTCAGACCCTTCGTAGTTTGCGATTGTTTCGACAGGTTATAGGTCAAACGGAAGGGTGTGGATATCGACAGATGCCCCTACGCTGTCGTGTGCTGAGGACCTAGGGCTTGGTAGCATAAAATCATTCTTGGCTAGTATGAGCAAATGCCTTTCTTTTTTCGGTTCGGATGGGGAACGACCCTGTGGAGCAGGAGGGTTTTCATGAACCTCCAGGATTTTCAGAAAACCCTAAAGACCAGTCACAAAAGTCGGTTGGTTTGCATGCCCGCAAACAAAATCCCGGTCATCTTCATTTTGAGAAGGTTAAGCGGGGCAAACCGTTATGCGTCTTGGGTAAAGAAATGACTTGTACTATGGTGGAATATTTGTTTGAAAGAGCTCTTGTGGGGCATTTCAAGTACATTAAGCTCACCAGAGTTGATATTCTCTCCTGGATACTTATAAAATGGAAACCCTTCATCTCAAATATCACAACAGTTATGACACTGGTCAATGGTCCGATAATTTTATATTTTTTTCGGTCGAGGACCGGGAGGCCATTGAAAGGCATTTCTAGGTCATCAACAAGGGTTCACTGGTTTTAGCTCAGTAGACGTTTGATTTTGACCCGCTAAAAACTCATATTGCAAGTTGACACCTTTGGGTGATCCTGCTAGGGTTTCCTCTTTTTTGTAGGAATTTATAGGGTTTAATGAGTGTTGCAAACTCGATTGGTAGATTTATCGTGGTGGAGGAGGAGCATTTGATGGGGGAAATAGGAAGGAACCTTACATCTTGGTGGATATTGACCCAACGGTGGGGCTCCCGGAAGAGTTGGAAGTGGTTTATGAGGGGTTCTTTTGTGCAAGGATGGATTATCGAAAGGTTCGATTCCATTGCTTCAACTGTAAGCAAGCATGCCATCGAAAAGAAGACTGCAATTAGGCTATAAGTCACTTTATGGATGTCGAGGAAAATGTAGGGCATTAGAAGCATGACAATGATAGGCGACTTGATAGTCATATGGCATATGGGTTATAAAAAACTTCTACATGAATTATGCATGAATAGGCTTCTCTAATGAATTAAAAAATCGTTGAAGGTATGGAGACCATCAAGTTCTATGAATACCTTTAGAAGGTCTACCTCAATGGTTGATTTTATGGCCAATAAGGCATGTAGTTCCTATCACTTGGAAAATTTTGACAACATTAGGGAGAGGAGGCCAATATCAACCTCCCTTAAGTAGTTATATTTTAAAATCAATTAAATAAGTGGTAAGACCATATCAACATGCATTTGCGTAGGAATCATTGGACATGTTGTTGTCTTCTTCACTTGATCTCCCAGGCATACTCCTTAATGAATTTTGGCATGCTAAGATGGAGTAAATCATGCGGGATTAACTCCAATAACAAGATGGACATGCAGATGGTTTGGACTTGGTTTTGGAGGCACAAATGCATTCTCTTCTTTATTTTGTGTTGGAGTGTTCTTCCCTTGATTTTGAAGTGCAATTGCATCTCTATTAATTTGGATTGTGAGTTTGGGTCCTTTATTGGGGAATTGGTCATGGGGCTTGGGACTCCTAGCATTAGCATCGCCAAGCAAAAGGAAATTTAAATAGTCATATTCAATTTCAAAATTTTTCATTAACTTTGTAAACAATATTCAGACCAAAAAAAATCATGTTTTTAGTTTGTTTTAAATGGTGGTATGGTATAGCCACAATCCTCTTTTTCTTATTCATACAAAATAGTAACCATTCTTTAAAAACAAATCACATTCAAGTACAATAAAAAGATAATGTAGTTGTGGGTGCATGGGCCTAAAGACTAAAATTACATAATTAAAGTACTTGTAATTTTTTGTATATTAAAAAAAACATAAATATGGTCTTATTTTCCCAAATTCCTTCTTTAAAAACAAATCACATTCAAGTACAAAAAAAATATAATATAATGTAGTTGTAGGTGCACATAAAGACTATAATTAAAGTACTTTTCATTTATTGTATATTAAAAAAACATGAATATGGTCTTATTTCTACTTATTCTTTTAAATATTGCCGACCATGCAAGCACGTGATAGGGTATATCTTTTTAGGTGGAGTCAACACTCATTGGCCTGTAGCTTAATTTCATATGGAGTCTGGACACGCACAATAAAAACAAGTGAAGATGCTTTTCAAGGTGGAGTCAAGAGTCATTGGAGTGTAATTTAATTTAATATTGAGTGTGGACACGCACAATAAAAGGAGGTGAAGATGCTCTACTGCATAAGTTGAAGCAAAATTCTACAAATTGTCTAACAACTGTCCATCACGCACAAATGAATTTGTCCAACAAACTATATATATAATTTGGAGGAAGACTTTATTATTATATTTGTTTATAAGAATGCGTATTTATGAATAAAGAAATTAAAAGTGTTTTATTTGTGTGTATTTTAGTCTCTTGCTATCTTATATGTATGTGCATTTCTCTCTTTGTATTATTCTATTTTTTATGGTATTAAAGTTTGATTGAATTTAGTTCCTTTAAGGCTAGGCTTAATCTAACATGACGTTTTTAGGTTATCAAAGTTGAATTAAGCTTAGCTCCTTTAGGGGGAAGATGTTGAAACCCTAAGATGTTGCGGTCGTCTTTGTGCACAAGGGTCTTGGAGTCCAATCGAATGATGAAACCAACCTAGTACCAACCAGGCTAAAAGAAGTGGGAAGGATTTTGTTTACTCAGAAAACCCCTTGCGGTATCTTTATGGACCTATTTTTTACGTAGGTTTTTTAGTGTTTGTTTTCCATGGCTGGGATGTCATTATCTGGTGGTGGAGATAGGTGGGTACCTGAAGCTCCAGTTGTCTCAGTGTCAGACCCTTTGTAACTTGCGATCGTTTTGACAAGCTGTAGGTTGGATGGAAGGGTGTGGATATCGATAGATGCCTTACGTCCTCACGTGCCGAGGACCTGGGGCTTGGTAGCATAAAATATTTCTCGGCTGGTATGAGAAAACACATTTCTTTTTTCGGTCCGGATGGGGATGACCCTATGGAGCAGGAGGGTTTTCATGAATCTCAGGGCTTTCCAGATAACCCTAAAGGCGAGTCACAAAAGTTGCTTGGTTCGCATGCCCACAAACAAAAGCCCAGTCGTCTTCATTTTGAGAAGGTTAAGTGGGGCAGATCGTTATGTGTTTTGGGTAAAGACATGACTTGT
Organism: Pseudotsuga menziesii; assembly: GCA_001517045.1. Classification (NCBI taxonomy): domain Eukaryota; kingdom Viridiplantae; phylum Streptophyta; class Pinopsida; order Pinales; family Pinaceae; genus Pseudotsuga; species Pseudotsuga menziesii. The sequence continues at coordinate 104,325 of LPNX010452413.1, forward strand.
ACTATGGTGGAAGCTTTGTCTGAAAGAGCTCTTGTGGGGCGTTTCGAGTACATTAAGCTCAATAGCGCTGATATTCTCTCCTGGATATGTAGCAAATGGAAACCCTTCAATCCAAATATCACAAGAGTTATGACACTGGTCAATGGTCTGGTCATTTTCCATTTTTTGTTGGTTGAGGACAAGGGTTTACTGGTTTACTAGGTCATCGACAAGGGTTTACTGGTCTTAGCTCACTGGACATTTGATTTTGACCGGCGAAAAAACTTGTATGGAGAGGTGACACCTTTGGGTGATTCTGCTAGGGTTTCCTCTTTTCTGTAGGAATTTACAGGGTTTAATGAGTGTTGCGAACTCAATTGGTAGGTTTATCATGGTGGGGGAGGAGCATTTGATGGGGGCCAATAGGAAGGAACCTTACATCTTTGTGGATATTGACCTGACGGGGGGGCTCCCGGAAGAGTTCGAAGTGGTTTAGGAGGGAGGTTTTTTTGTGCAAGCGATGGATTATTGGAAGGTTCCGTTCCATTGCTTTAACTATAAGAAAGCAGGCCATCAAAAAGCGGACTGCAATTAGGATATAAGTCACTCTATGGATGCAGAGGAAATTGGGGTCGTGGTCAGCCTGTTTGACGATGTTGTACCTAATATTGGCTTTCCAATTCCTTTGGAAAAAAATTTGACGACACCTTTCGTGGGTAAGTTTGCCAGTATCCTTCCTACGTTATTGAAATTTTTATCCATCGAAGAGGTTCAGGTGTCTGTATCCGGGGTTGAAGCAAGTCTAGGATCTCGTGTTGGTGTTGAGGGGTCAGAATTTATTTCAGGGGTCCCTCTAGGGGTTAAATAGTTTCCTTTAGTCAGTCCTCATGACTTTTCGTGGGATGTATCAATGGAGGATGTCTCGCCTCCCAGAAATCTTGTTCCTTCTTTCCAATCAGATGAGTTTCCTCTGTTGGGTGGAAGCTCAAAGAGCTTTCTGGAAATTGTTATTTCGTCCTCTCCTGTACATGAATCTTAAGTAAAGGATCCAGAAGGGGGTCTCATGCCTCTAATCATTTTCTCCTCCTATGAGGACAATTCAGAAATTTTCCCCATCTACTCCATCTGTAACCCTAACATCACTATTTGTAAGCCTCTCAAGTCAAAATCCAAGAAAGGGATAGGGAAGGGGCCACAGACACTCCTTTGGAACCCTCTTATCTAAATCCTCGGGTATCTTCCTTATTTGATAAGGGTTTGCCGAGCCTTCCCTTGGCGGTCAATCCAGCGTCTCCCCGGGCTCTTAGAGAGATTGTAGCCCCTGATGTGGCTTTAAAATGATATTGGTCTCTTTCAATATTAGGGGGCTCGTTGGTGGCCTAAAATGAACTTCCCTTAAGCATCTGATCATGAATTTGCATCCGGGGATTCTGTTATGCAAGAAACTATGTTATCAGTGGGGGCTACGTGTGATTAATTTCTCAAGATAAAAACCCTTTTGCGGGTTTGGACAATGGATGTCATTGGTTTTTTGGGTGACACCTTGGTCTCCTGGAACCCAGAGGTGGTGGACTTGAGGGATTTTCTGACCACCGCTAGCATTTTGGTGGAAGTCTCACTTAAAGGTTTTTATCATAGAATTCAAATCTTGAATGTGTATGCCCCTTACCATAATCGTTGGTCTTTCTGGGAGTGGGTTCATTAGTCTGGTATCTTAAAAGACAAATCCCTAATCTTGGCACAAGATTTAAACCTAACGGTGTCCCCTGAAGAAGTATGGGGGGGAGTTAATTATTTGGATCTATTATCTTATTCCTTTCTTTCTCTTTTTGATTCCGCAAAATTGAATGAAATTGTTCCCTTCGTCCTAATCCCCACCTAGTCAAATGGTCGATGTGGTGCAGCAGGGGTGGCAAAAAGACTTGGCATATTTTTTATGGCAGATTGTCTTTGTGAATCCATTGGGAGATGCCACTCCTGGGCGTATGCTACAAGTTTCTCGGACCATAAGGTTATAGTGGTGGAAATAGCTTTGGATATTGATCCGACATACTATCCTTTCAAGTTTGATCTAGTTTGGCTTGCGGATGACGAATTCTACAATTTGGTAAAGGATACTTGGACTAATTTGGAGGTGGAGGTAGGTTTGTCACAGCTATGTCGTCTGGTCAAGAAGTTATTTATTTTAAAAATTGTGGTCATAAAATGGGAGAAAGGGAGGAAGGAATCACAAGCAAAGGAGATTTTGATTATTGAGGAAGATTATCATCGTATTTCAAATGTTATGGACGAAGATCTATTTTCAGCCAAGAGAAAGAAGAGACTTCTACTTTTGGACGGGAAGAGCAGGAAACTCCTAAAAGTGTAGGAAGAAACAATGAGGCAGAAAAGTAGGACAGTTTGGTTGAAATCTAGAGACAATAACTCAAAATTCTTCCATCGGTTTTCCAATCATCGCAGGAATACAATTTCGGTATGGGGTTTAAAAGACTCAAAGGGTAATTGGTGTGCTGAAGCAAAGGGTTTGAAGAAGCTTGTTGTAGATTTCTTCTAGGATATATTTTCAAAACCTGCGTCCTCTTCTTTGTTGAATCAGTTAAAGGTTATCAATATTTTTCTCTGGCTTTTTGAGGAGGAAGATATGATTCCAATTTGGAAGAATATAACTATGGAGGAGGTAAAGAGTGTATTATCCAATTTTCTCGTTGACAAGGGTCTCAGGACGAACGGATGGACAACTGAATTATTCCTCTACTTCTTCGACCTACTGGGAAAAGAAATCACTGAAGTTGTTGATGAATCGTAGAGAGCTGGGAGGATTCATGGTTCTTTGGATTCGACCTACATAACTCTCATCCTGAAGAAAGACCACCCGGAGACGTTGAGTGATTACCGATTGATATCTCTTTGTAACCTTCTATATAAATTGACTACAAAAATCATTGCAGATAGAATAAACCTATATTGGGTAAGTTTATCTCGGAAAATAAGTTTGGATTTATGCCTAATAGACAACTTCTGGATGTAGTTGGTATTGCTCAGGAATTCCTTCATTCCTTGAAGAAGGAAAAGACATGCATTTATTCTAAAGATGGATCTTGTTAAGGCCTATAACCCACTGGATTGGTCTTACCTTAGACTAATCATTATACAAACTTGTTTGTCTAACGAAGTCACGACATGGATTATGGGGTGTATGATCACTTCTGCCAGGTTCGTTGTTCTTATCAATGGGTCACCCTCTTCTTTCTTCTTTGGAAATCAGGATCTCCGACAAGGATGTCCATTGTATCCTTATTTGTTCATTTTAGCAAACGAGGGACTCATCCTACTGATTCACAATGCTATTGCTTTGAAGGATATTGCTAGGATCAAAGTGGCAGGGACTATGGTCATTAGCCACCTCTTCTATGTTGATGATGTCCTTCTTTTTGGATAGGGATCTGTCGCGGAGTGACAATATTACAAGGTCATTATTAACCTGTTTTATAAGGCGTTGGGATTAGATATCATTTTTGAGAAATTGTGTTTCATTTATGCTAGTGTGGATGAGGAGACTAGGCGATATAATTCTGATATTTTTGGTTACAAGCAGGTGGACTTTTCGTTGAGTTTTAAGTAAATTTGATTTAATTTAAAACCAAATGGCTATGGCAAGACCGATTGGGGTTGGCTCATTATAAGGTTCCACCGGAGGATTAACTGTTGGGCTCAAAAATATTTGCCTTTGGGTGGGTGATTAACTTTGGTAACCTCAGTCCTTCGGAGTATTCATGCCTTTTGGTTCTAGCTTTATTGTGCACCGGTTTCTGTGATTAATTCCCTTAGAAAAAAGATGTTTAAGTTCTAGTGGTCTGGGAGTCTAAATTTTGATAAAATACATTTAGCTACTTGGGATTTACTTTCTCCGCCTAAGATCAAAGGGGGCTGGGGCATAAAGAATTTAATGGTTTTTAATAGGGCGCTCTGTGATAGGAGCTTCTGGTGATGTCTTTCTTATTCAGGGTTGTGGGGTGATGTCATTTAAGCAAAATACATGTCAAGGTTAAGAATGCACACCACAAAGGGTATCTCTTTTTAGGTGGAGTCAACACTCATTGGATTGTACATTTCGGTGGAGTCAACACCCATTGGATTGTAAGTTTAATTTCATATGGATGCGCACATGCCATACATAGTAAAAACAGGTGAAGGTGCTCTATCGCGTACATTAAAGTAAAAATCTACAAATTGTCCAACCAACTATCAAGCATAAATGAATTTGACCAACAAACTGAATATATATAAAATATTATCTACTGAAAGGGGCTAAAGAAGTTGGATTGTGCTTAGCTCCTTTAGGGGGAATAAGTTGAAACCCTAAGATGTTGCAACTGTCTCTATGCATAAGGATCCTGGAGGCCAGTTGGTTGACGAAACCTGCCTAGTACCAACCAGGGTAAAATAAGTGGGAAGGTTTTTGTTTACGTAGAAAACCCCTTGCTGTATCTTTATGGACCTGTTTTTTAGGTAGGTTTTTTAGTGTTTGTTTCCCATGGTTGGGACTCCATTTATTGGCGGTGGATACTAGTGGGTACATGAAGCTCTGGTTGTCTCAGTGTTACGTGCTCCACATATTGCGATCGTTTCGATAGGCTGTAGGTTGAATGAAAGGGTGTGGATATCGACAGATGCCCCTACGCCCTCATGTGGTGAGGACCTGGGGCTTGGTAGCATAAAATCTTTCTCGGCTAGTCTGAGCAAACATATTTCTTTTTTCGATCTGGAGGGGGGAGGCCCTATGCAACCGGAGGGTTTACATGAATCCCTGGGTTTTTCAGAAAACCCTAAAAGTCGGTCACAAAATTTGGTTGGTTCACATGCCTGTAAACAATATCCCAGACGTCTTGATTTTGAGAAGGTTAAGCAGGGAAGAACTCTATGCTTCTTGGGTAAAGACATGACTTATACTATGGTGGAATCTTTTTCTGAAAGAGATCTTGTGGCGAATTTCAAGTACATTAAGCTCACCAGAGTTGATATTCTTCCTGGATACATAGCAAATGGAAACCCTTCATCTCAAATATCCTGACACTGGTCAATGGTTAGGTTGTTTTCCATTTTTTTTTGGTGGAAGATTAGGAGGACATTGAAACAAATTTTTGGGTCATCGGTATGGGTTCACTAGTTTTAGCTCCTTGGACGTTTGGTTTTTACCTGCAAAAAACATGTATGGAGAGGCAACACCTTCGGGTGATCCTGCCGGGGTTTCTTTTTTCTGTTGGAATTTACAGGGTTTAATGAGTATTGTGAACTCAATTGGTAGCTTTATCATGGTAGAGGAGGAGCATTTGATGGGGGCAGATAGGAAGGAAACTCACATCTTGGTGGATATCGACCCCTAGGGAGGTTCCCAGAAGAGCTAGAAGTGGTTTGGGAGGGGCGTTCTTTTGTGCAAGCATTGTATTATTGGAAGATTGTGTTCTGTTGCTTTAACTGTAAGCAAATGGGCCATCGAAAAGTGGATTGCAATTCGACTGCTAGTTGCTCTATGGATGTAGAGGAAAATGGGGCCATGGTCATCATGTTCGACGATGTTGTACCTGATATCATATTTCCAATTCCTGTGGACAAAACCTCAGCAAGATATTTTGTGGGTAAGTTTGTTAGTACCCTTCCTATGTTATTGAAAATTTAACTGTCGAAGAGGTTCATGTGTTTTTACTCGAGGTTGAAGGGAATTTGGGATCTTGTGTTGGTGTTGAGGGGTGAAATTTATTTCGAGGGACTCTCTGGGGATTAACGAGTTTCCTTTGGTCAGTCCTCATGAGTTTTCACGAGATGTATCGGTGGAGGATGTCTCGGCTCTCATAAATCTTGTTCCTTCTTTCCAGTCAGATGAGTATCCTTCGTTGGGTGGAAGCTCAAAGAGCTTTCTGGACATTGCTATTTCCTCATCACTTGTACGAGACTCTTAAATAAAGGATTTTAAGGGGGTCTCATGCTTCTAAGCATTTTCTCCTCCTCTGCAGACGATTCAACCATTTTCCCCATCTCCTCCATATGTAACCCTAACATCACTATCTGTAATCCTCGCAAGTCAAAATCCAAGAAAGCGATAGGGAAGGGGTGCACAAACACTCCTTTGGAACCTTCTTATCTGAATCCTTGGGTACCTTCCTTTCTTTATAAGAGTTTGACGAGACTTTCCTTAGCGGTTAATCTCGCGTATCCTCGGGCTCTTAGAGAGATTGCAGCCCCTGATGTGGCTTTAAAATGATATTGGTCTCTTTCAATATTAGGGGGCTTGTTGGTGGCCCAAAATGAACTTCCCTTAAGAATTTGATCAGGAATTTGCATCTGGGGATTTTGTTACTGTAAGAGACTATGTTGTCGATAAGGGCTACGTGTGATTACTTTCTCAAGCTAAAACCCCTTTAGCGAGTTTGTGTAATGGATTTCATTGGCTTTTTGGGTGGCATCTTGGTTTCCTAGGACCCTTAGGTGGACAACTTAATGGATTTTGTCACCATCATTGGCAGTTTGGTGGAAGGCTCACTTAAATTTTTTTCTCATACAATTCCAATATTGAATGTATATGGCCCTTACCATAATCGCCGGTCTTTCTGGGAGCAGGTTAATCAAGCTGGTATCTTATTGGAGAAATCCCTAATCTTGGTAGGCGCTTTAAACTTAATGGTGTCCCCTAAAGAAGTATGGGGGGGAGTTAATTCTTTGCATCCGTTATCTGATTTCTTTCTTTCTCTTTTTGATTCCGCAAATTTGAATGATATCAATCCCTCCATCCTAATCCCCACCTGGTCAAATGGTCGATGGGGTTCAACGGGGGTGGTGAAAAGACTTGACAGATTTTTGATGGTTGATTGTCTTTGTGAATCAATTGGGAGATATTGCTCCTGGGATTATGCTACAGGTTTCTTGGACCATAAGGCTATAGTGCTGGAAATAGCTTTGGATATTGATCTGGCACACTATCCTTTTAAGTTCAATCCTTTTTGTCTTGCGGACGAAGAATTATGCAATTTGGTAAAGGATATCTGGACTAATTTGGAGGTGGAGGTAGGTTTGTCACAGTTGTGTTGTCTGGTCAAGAAGTTATTTATTTTAAAAGTCATGGTTAGAAAATGGGAGAAAGGGAGGAAGGAATAACAAGAAAAGGAGCTTTTTCTTATTGAGGAAGAGTACCAACGTATTTCAAATATGCATGAAGACCTTTTTTCAGCTGAGAAAAAGGAGAGACTTCTACTTTTGGATGGAAAGGGGAGGAAACTCCTAAAAGTGCAGGAAGAAATAATGAGGCAGAAGAGTAGGGCAGTTTGGTTGAAAGACGGAGATAATAACTGAAAATTCTTCCATCAGTTTGCCAATCATCGCAATAATACAAACTCATATGGGGTTTAAAAGACTCAAAGGGTGATTGGTGTGTTGAAGCAAAGGGTTTAAAAAAGGATGTTGTAGAATTCTTTTGGGATATATTTTCTAAACCTGCATCCTCTTCTTTGTTGGATCAGTTAAATGTTATCAATATTTTCCCCGACTTTTTGGGAAGGAAGATAGCACACAGATTGGTAAGCAGATAAATATAGAGGAGGTAAAGAGTGTATTGTCCAATTTCCCCATTGACAAGAGTCTCGGGCAAGACGGGTAGACAGCCGGATTTTTCCAGCATTTCTTCAACATGTTAGGAAAAGAAATCATTGAAGATGTTGATGAATCATGAAGAGCTGGGGGGATTTATGGTTCCTTGAATTCTACCTACATAACTCTCATCCTGAAGAAAGACCACTCGGAGACGTTCAGTGATTACCGAATGATCTCTCTTTGTAACCTTCTATATAAACTGACTACAAAATTCATTGCAGACATGCCTAAACCTATATTGGGTAATTTTATCTCAGACAGACAGTTTGGATTTATGCGAAATAGACAACTTCTGGATGTAGTCAGTATTGCTCGGGAATGCTTTCATTCCTTGAAGAAGGAAAAGACAAAGGCGTTTATTCTAAAGATGGATCTTGTTAAGGCCTGTGACCGACTGGATTGGTGTTACCTTAGACTGATACTTATACGAACTGGTTTGTCTTACAAAGTCACGGAATGGATTGTGGGGTGTACAATCACTTCTTCCAGGTTTGTTGTTCTTATCAATGGGTTGCCCTGTTGTTTCTTCTCTGGAAACCAGGGTCTCCGATAAGGATGTCCAGTGTCTCCTTATTTGTTCATTTTAGTAATCGTGGGACTCAACCTACTAATTCACAATGGTATTTCTTTGAAGGATATTGTTGGGGTCAAAGTGGCAGGGAATGTCGTCATTAGCCACCTCTTCTACGTTGATGATGTCCTTGTTTTTGAACAGTGCACTGTCATGGAGTAGCAATCTTAAAATGACATTATTAAACTGTTTTGTAAGGCATCGGGATTAGAGACCATTCCAAGAAATCATGTTTCATTTATACTAGTGTGGACGAGGAGACTAGGCGATATATTTACGATCTTTTTGGTTACAAGCAGGTGGTCTTTTCGATGAGTTTTAGGTACCTTTAATTTAAAACCAAAAGGCTATGGAAAGACCGATTGGGTTTGGATCATTAGAAATTTTCACCAAAGGATTAAATGTTGTGCTCACAGATATTTGTCTTTGGGTGGGCGATTAAATTTGGTAACCTCGATCATTCAGAGTATTTATGTCTTCTGGTTCTTAGAGTATTTTATAGATTTGGATCCATCGTTTAGATCTTTTGCATATTTAGTTTCAACTCAATTTCTATATCACTTTTTGTGTTTTACCAATTGAAGACATGTAATTGACTTATCACCCAATTCCTTATATTTGACCTCCAAATTGAATAGTTGGTTATAAATTTCTTCATTTTCTTTATGTATCATGGTTGATATTTCGAGAGGTTTAGAAAAGGACGTAATTTTCCTCCACTTCTTTCCATTAGATCCAACTGATATTTACTAGATTTATTTTATATTTCCTCTTTATCACACCTTTTGAATTGCCCAAAACAAATATTACAATTAAGATTTATGCAAGTTTCAAGTGAACATACTTTTAAAAACCCTGTTTTGTATTTTGCTTTGTCGACCGACTTTGCTCTTAAATTATCTCTAAAATTTTGTCTCTTCTAAGTTTGAAATTTCATCTTGTAGAATTGTGACTGAGTTTTTATCTTCTAATAGAGAGTTATGGTAACTTTACAAAAAAATGTGATTGTTGTCCTTTTTAGGAGAGCAAATTTGTATGGACTGACATGTGTCTAATCTTCATGTTCTTCTTTTGAATTTTTTACCATGACCATTATGGTCCATCTTCTTTTTTATGTAATAGGTGGCACTCTCAAGCTTCAAGTATAATAGTTTTACCAATGACACATGTTTGAGACTAGTTTTTGGACTAGTAAAAAGCCCTAATGCCCATAGACTATAAATTTGAACTTAGAATGAACTAGGACCAATTTTTTTTTACCGCAAGTACTTTTCTATGTATTTTGAGGCTCTCAAAAATTTTGTTATATCATACATCCTTGAAAAAAATTATAACAAAAATGGTTTTGATACCAAATGTTTGCACCAAATTCCCAAAATAGCATAAAAATAGAAATAAAGAGTAGCCCAGTTTTAGACACATGCCCCTCACGATGGCCCTTCCGAATGAAAAACTGGAAGGGAGTGTACACCTCTCCCAAGAGACTACATTCAACTCCTTGATTAATTCCCTCAACATGCAATCAATTAGATATCCTGCCCCGACTTAGAAATTTGTGGAAATACTTGAAGAGATTCCCGAGGTTTCCCTCCATCATACAATGTCTAGGAAGAAGGCCATCACATTAGTCAAGCAAGGTTTATTTGGATATTTCATAGGACTTGGTTCGTCGCCCTGATCCATGGAAATGGGGCTTACCAATAACTGGATGCTTTTGATCAATGGAGAAATGAACTTATTTTTTCATGATCGGTGATTTTACACTTTTCTCTTTGAATTCAGGGAGGATAGAGACCTCATGTTTAGAAACGGTCCTTACTTCATGGAATTCATAAGAATGTAATTAAACTAGTGGAATCCATACTTTGACCTAGAGTTCGATGTCCCCTATTTTGTTCTAATATGGGTTCAACTACCTCATCTGCCTCACCATTATTAAGATGAAGCCTCCTTGAAGACCATTGGGAACCCCACCAGGACTTATATAAACAAGTCAAAGATGAAATTTGGTATGTTTTCTTGTGCAAGGATATGCAACAATTTGAGCTTGAGAAGCACTTACAAGAAGCTATCAAGATTAATCTTTACAACTAGACTCACATCCAAAAGTTAGATTACAAGATTCTTACATTTAAGTGTAAGGGTTGCCACAAGTATGGCCACTTCACCGAAGACTGCCCCAAAAACCCCTAGGACCTCCAGGAAAATAGAGAATATCAATGGCATATTGTCAAATGGAAATTAGTTGTCCTCAATCTTAGGAAAAACCTACAAATAATCCCCCTTTAGTCCAAAAGATTCCAAACTCCCCATCTACGGAATCCTTTGTGTTCAAGAACAATAATTGGGTTGATGCCCTTTTGCAGCTAGAAGATATCTCAGAATCATAAAAAAACCTGCCCCTTCCAGCCTCATATCCCTCAAATTGTTCCTTGTTGAATATTTATAATCAATAAGCAACCATTGACCCAATCGAACCCTCAAAACGACCACAACCCATAGGAGTTCTTAACATGAACAAGGCTCAACACATGGAATAAGAATAATCGGAGGATGAAAATATCCCACCAAGACAATGTTAGAAATCACACAAAGATAAAATGGAAGAAGAAACAAACAAAGATAAAAGCTTGGTTCTTCAATCTATAATAGAATCTACCATCTCTGGTATTGAGAAACACATCGTACTAAAATCCCGTTGTATCAAATGAATTTAGAGACAGAGGGATCTACCAAACCAACAGGGAAATAATGTAAATCATCTCCTAAAACTATAGAGGACTTGGGGATAAGGACAAAGAAGCAACAAAAAGGCATTTAGTTAAGTTAGAGAATCCCAAGGTTTTCTTAATACATGAGAAAAAACTACAAGAAAATGAAGCATCACAGGTAGTGAAAAAGATTTGGCGCAAGAGCGAAAGCAGGGAAATAACTTCTAGGGGAACCTCTGGAGGTATATGCACAATTTGGAACTCATAACATATGAATTTTCTTGAAAGTATTGAAACTATCCATTGGATATATGTGGAAATTGAGGACAGTCAATCTAGTAAGTGTTTCAAGATAATAAATGTTTATGCTCAGGTTGATAATAAGGAGAGAAGATATTGTTGGGAATCGATAGAAGCCTTAAAAAACAAGATAAACACTGAAATAATGGTAATGGCAGGAAATTTCAATATTGTGATGATGCAAGATGGAAAAAGGGGGTAATCTAGTCCAATATGCAACAAGAGAAAACATAGAATACCTAATCTTAGCATGGTGTATGTTCGATGTGAAAACAAAAGAGGAAGGTACACCCGGTATAACAAAAGAAGAGGAATTGATCATATAGCAACTAGACTCAATAGATTCCTTATAAGTAGTAGCTATCTGGAAGAATACTTTAACATTTTCTCCAAGATCACCCCCTCAGTGATTTCAGATCATAAGTCCATCTCCCCTCTTTATAAATAAAATCTTGGTCCCCTTCCCTTCAAGTTCAATCCTCTTTGGCTCAACTTGGACAAGGCTCTTGATATAATTCAAAGAGAGTTGCAGCAAAATGTGATAGGTTCTCCTAGTTTTGTTTAGGAAACAAAGCTAAGGATGGTCTAAAAGGCGTTCAAAGAATCACAACAAGGAGATTGTAGTGTAAAGAAAAGAGAGACAAAAAAATATCAGCAAGCTCCAAGAAAGAATCGAGAGTGAGGAAATCACAATTCAGCTGCAAAATGAAGAAAAATTAATCCACCAGACATTAACATCCATAATAAGGAAAGCATAACAATTTTGGAGAATCAAATCCAAAATCTTATGGATTAAGGAAGGGAAAAAAAACATGACATTTTTTCATAATCAAGCCAAATCCAGGATCATAAGGAATAACATTCAGGAAATCCATTCATATAAGGGAGAAAAAATAACAGACAATGAGGAAATAAAAAGAGGACTTGGTGACACTTCCAAAATATTTCCATTGAATAAGAAGAGTAGCTTCAAGAGAATGTGAACACAATGCTAGGGGTAGTTCCTCAAATTTCATCCATAAATACAATGAGGAAAACAAATATAAAAAAGGAAATTATTGAATCCATATGGACTCTTGAACCTGACAAAGTGCTTGTACCGGACGAGTTCATAATCACTTTTAGAGCTTGATGGAGCATTATCAAGCATGACTTCTACCAAATGATTAGGTATTTCGAGGCCAAAAAGAAAATTGGTACACGTACAAACTCAACCTTTCTTGCTCTAATTCCCAAAGAAAAAATTCATGTTATTTTTGTGAGGTTTGGACCTATATCATTATGTAATGCCTCGTATGAAATTATTGCAAAAATATTAGCTAATCTCTAGAAGAATCTTCTTCTCAATATTGTCTTAGAAAATCAGGGTGGGTTTAGCCAAGGAAAACAAATTGTGGATAATATTCTTCTAGCCCAAAAAGATATACATTCGAGAAAGAACATGAAAGAAAAGGGCTTCACCATCAAGACAGATATGTCCAATTCCTTTAATAGAGTAAGGCATTCCTTCCTCTTTCAGCCAATGTCTAAATTTGGTTTTTCCAACAATTTTGTGGATTTTATAAGAGAATGCATAATCCATCCCTAGATAGCACCCTTCGTAAATGGGAGATATGTCAATTTCTTTCAAATTAGGAGAGGTTTCAGGATGTGATTCCCTATGTTTCCTTTCCTCTACATTTTGATGGATGAATCTTTTAGTAGACTCCTATATCAATAAATACCAATGGGAAACATCCCAGGGATGGAAATTTCCAAAGGATCTAAAGAATCAAATCAGCTCCAGTTTGCAAATGACGCACTCTTAATGGGTGGATCCTCGTCTGTCATTGCCACTCAATTTAAATCTGTTATTAATGTCTACACCAATGCCTATGGAGGAAGTGAAAACAAAGGGAAAGATTGTCTTTATGGCTGGAACATATCAGACACACACGTCCAAAATCTAGCTAAATTATTGTGGTTCTCCTATGAAACGAGATGGCACTCTTTCAAGTACTTGGGAATTCCTCTTTTTCTTGGAAATGAAAACTTTAGTGATTGGAATGGAATCCTGGACAAGTTTATAAAAAATCTCACTTAATGGAGGGGAATTTTCCTTAATGACTTAGTAAAAATTATTCTTATCTATTATGTTTTAAGCTCCTACCCTCTTTATTAATGTTCCTCGATGCTCACCTCTCGAGGGGTTATTGACCAAATAACTCCAAATAATGGCACCGACAAGAAGTTATGCTTGGTTAACTAGAATTGTCATTGCTCTCATAGAACAAGGTGGGATTGGAATAAAAGAGCTAGCTTTAATTAACAGAGCTATGGGAGCCAAAATATTGTGGAGATTACTGTTTGGGGAAGATGGTTGGTCGAAAATTGTACTCAGGAAAAAGTACTTGTATATCCCTATACTAAGATGCTCATATCATAAAGAAGGGGATAAATATGACTCCCCAATATGGATATTGTGCTCTGTTGCTCTGGCCCTCATTCATAATTGAATCATGTGGAACCCCAAAAATGGGAAAAAAATAAGGAATCTGGAAAGACAGTATAGAATGATCTTATCCCCTTTCAAAGGTACCAGACCTAAAAGACCTTAAAAAGTGGATGACAGAAAATTAATTTCATACCCTAGCAGACATCCCTCAATGGGTTATATATTCAAGAGAATAGAAGGATTGGAAGCTTGGGAACCTTCCTTGCCATTTGAAATCATTAGGATACTCTATGCTTTCACCTTACAGGTAAATCCCCCATTCATAGGGAGGTTTAACACACCAGAGGGCGAGGCACAAAAAGCACATCATATTTAGTCAAAGAAGGATACAAAACTTTAATTGAAGAAAAATGAAACTTTCCTGGATCAACATTGTGGAGAGAAATCCAAAAGTGTGAATCCCTACCCAAAGTGAAGTTCTTTGGATGGATCGCTGCCTAGAAAAACTATTTATTACTGACAATATAAAGAAAATAGGTGTGTTAGGACCCTCTTCATGCCAACTCTGCAAGAATTCAAAGGAAAGTTGGCAACAACTTTTCATGGAATTCAATTTCTTTAGAATAGTCTGGTAGCTACTTGTGGCTGATTTGGAAATCAAAATTGAAATCCCAAAATACTGGCGAGGTATGTTATTATCATGGCATAAGTCTTATAAAAATCCTTAAAAAACAAGCCTCTGATTAAGATATTTTGAAAGTTGCTTCCATATTATGCAAGCTATAAAATATGGCTTTCTAGAAATGGCGAAATCTTTGAAAATATATCCTCTACTCCATGCAAATCTACCACAAAATATTGGGGCCTATTAAGTGAACAATTTGTTATGATTGATTGGGAAACAAAATTCCATCTAAATAGAATACAAAGGAAAGGAATTGGGTTAGGGAATGTAAGAAATAGGCTGAGAAAATATTGTGAAATAAAATGGACTATAGAATCTAAAAAGTCTTTTAATGATATCAAGAAAGCAATAGCTGAAGCACATGTTCTAGTCTGTCCAGATTTTTCTAAAGACTATTGTTTTCTCTTTTTCTTATGAGCACACAATAGCTGGAGTATTGCTACAAAAGAATCAACAAAATGAAGAGCATCCCATTGCTTTCTTTAGCAAGATATTGAGGGATGGAGAATTGAAATATGACATCATGGAAGAGTAGGCCTATGCATTGGTTAAGTATTTGAAATAATTTAGGGTGTATATTTTTCATTCTCATATCATTGCTTATGTTCCCAACAATGTGGTGAAAAAAATGATCACTCAACCTGATCCAAAGGGAAAAAGAGAAAAATGGATGGGAGTCTTGCTAGAGTATGATTTAGAAATCAAGCCTACAAAGTTGGTGAAAGGACATGGATTAGCTAACTTGATGACTGATTAAAATTGTGAATATTTGGAATTAAATTTCTTGTCTAATGCTTCAAATCAGTTGGATTCAATATTACAGGAGGTCACAGACTTCACTTTATGTCCTTGGTATAGTGACATTGTATATGTTTTGCAAAATTTACAAGCGCCTATGGGATTAAGTAAAACGAGAGCCAGGTCAATGAGGCTAAAGGTAGAAAAATTTTGGATTATGAACCAATATTTATATTGGAAGGAACCAAGGAGAATCTTGTTGAATTTTTTATTGGAGAATGAAGTCCAACAGACTATGAAGGAATTTCACCAGGGAGTGTGTGGAGGACATCACTATTGGAAAGTGACCGCTAATAAAATATTGAGAGTTGGGTTTTGTTGGCCTATAATGTTTTATGATGTTTATAAAGAGGTCACAACTTGCCATGAGTGTCAAATTTTTTATGGGGAGAGGAAGTTAATCCATTACCACTAAATCTTATTTTAGTAGAAGCACCATTTCAACAATGGGGCTTGTATTTCATTGGTGAAATAAACCTGAATTATTATGGTCAGCATAGATGGATTTTGACTGCAATTGATTACTTTACCAAATGGATTGAGGCCATACCTACTAGAAGGGATACTGATGTTGTTATTATGGATTTTCTGGAAAACAATATTTTGTCAAGGTTTGGATGTCCCAGGAGACTTGTAACTGATAATGCACAAGCTTTAAGTTCAGGAAAATGATCAATTTTTGTCACAAATATCATATCAGCTTAAATCATTCTACTGCATATTATCCTCAAGGGAATGGGATTGTTGAATCCTCGAATAAGAGTTTAGTAAGAATAATAAAGAAGCTATTGGAGGAGAACAAGAGAGCTTGTCACACTAAATTCAAGTATGTTTTATGGGCATACAAAATAACTACTAAGAGAGCTATTGGTATGTCACCTTTTCAGTTGGTATATGGAGCAGAGGTGGTATTTCCGGTATATTTAGGTTTTCTTGTAATGAATCCACTACATGAACAAGAGGAAGAGCCAAATCATATGTAGAGGAGAATACATCAGATCATTGAATTGAATGAGGTAAGAGAAAAGGATTATGACAAAGTGCAGGTACACCAAGAAAAAATGAAGATAAGCTTTGACATGAGGGTTAAAGAAGAACAGTTTCAAGTTGATGATCTGGTTCTAAAGTGGGATGCAAGAAAAGAAGACAAACATGGTAAATTTGATCATTTGTGGAAAGGACCATATATTATTGTTGCTTGTAGAGTGGATAATTCTTTTATTTTGAAACATCAAAATAGGGTTCAACTTAAGGGAAGCCCTGGTAATGGAATATTTCTGAAACATTACTTGTCTTGAGGATGGAGGTATTTTGTATATTAGCTGTATATATATATATATATATATATATATATTTAAATGAGAAATGAGTACAAATGATAAATTGAAGGATTTGAAGCCCGAAGAGAAGGCCCTAAGATCTTAAGATTTGTCATTTTCTTTGATTTATTTACAGAAAAGAAGAAAGAAATTTGAATTGTTAGTTTTTGAAGAGATTTTGTATAGAGAATGGCGTTGGAAATGGTCTGCGGGTTCTTTGCTACCTTTCAAGGAGGATAGCATCCCCAGTTGGAGCTAGTTGTTAGCACTATTTTGGTTCACGGGTAAAAGGAAGGGGCTTAAGGACAAATAGATACCTTAGAGTTTCAAAAAATAGACGAGGTTTTCGAAGATAGAGATGGCGATATTTTTTATACTATT
Source organism: Pseudotsuga menziesii (assembly GCA_001517045.1). Lineage (NCBI taxonomy): Eukaryota > Viridiplantae > Streptophyta > Pinopsida > Pinales > Pinaceae > Pseudotsuga > Pseudotsuga menziesii. Next base: position 121,144 of record LPNX010452413.1, read on the forward strand.
TTTTCTTTTGGCCCTGTTCACCAACTAAAAACCAAGCTAGAATCCTTTAAGGAATAGGGCGTTGACCTACATGATGTATTCCAGTCCCATTTTTACCATTTCTTCCCGGACCAAACCCTAAATTCCCTAGATTTTGTTGACTGTTGTGCATCAAATTACTCCTCTAAGAGAGTAGTAACGGAATCGACTAAAACCAAAACCATTTTCCTTGGAAATGCCCTTGTTGTCCGCGATTCTCTTGATGTCCCACCTTCATTTACCCAGAGCCAAGAGGAATTTATAGAATAAGACCTAATCTAGTTGTTTGGGCATGCAACCATTTAAGAGAAGCATCCCTTTTTCTCCAAATGTTTTAGGTCTAATGTATCCCTTTCTAACCAGTCTTTTCCCCTTGATATCAACTTGTTTAATGAAGAGTCAAAGATGGTTATTTTAATGTTGAGTCAATTCCAAGGTCTAGATACAGACAGGTTTGTCCCTAAACTATTAATGAGTATGTTATTTAAAATCGGTGTTATTCAGTTTGAGTCCTAGTCCCCTCAACCCCCTTGTCTTAAATTTGATGAATTCCTAGCTGAAAATATCCATTCTCATCTAGTGAATTTCCACAATACCAAGCACTTCGTGTTTTAGTCATACCTAATTAGAATGTTGTTGTTTTTCAATGAAGAAAATTTGCATCTCCCATAGATGGTACTTACAACAGAGGTCAATAATGACTTTTTCAAATACATTAACCTATTGATGTCAAAGGTTTATAAAATATTATTTTAGAACAAATTTCCTAGAGTGTTACCATAGATGTAGGGGGCTCTATAGTTTGATCTGAATAGGAAAATATGGCATTGGTTTTTGTTAGAAGAACATACTATAATCAGGGTCTACGCTTTTACTCATGAACCTTATATCTTGCCACCATTCTTGACCCCTAGATTTTTTGCCTTGGAATTCATAAGACAAAAGTTAATTATGGAGAATGGACATTTTCTCAGTTTTAAAAAGGATTCTAAGATTAAATTCCCATGGGTAGTTTGGCCATTCATTATAAAAATAAAGCTACACTCCATGTAACTGAAATTTTGCTATAGGAGATAAATTTTAGGAAATCGTTTGCTATCAATTATGATCCACAACATGTTATTTCACAAAGGGGGCAGTTGAACAAGAACAAGACATTTGAGCATCAAGAGGTGGAGGGATTGGATGGATTATCCAACACAAATGAGGGATACCGAGTTTTCACAGGAAAATCCATTGGCTATAATAAAAGCAATAGAATTAGTAACTCCCAATCCAAGCAAAGTAGAAGTAACGGGTAAGAGAACTCGTTCAGAGGCCATGAATACATAAGAAGAACGAAATTAATAAACATCTAAAAGGAAGAAGAATGAGTCCGAGGGATTAATTAGCAGTGGATTTTTAAATAATCAATACATTCTGGACAGTTTGTACCAAGTTTCCACCTATTTCATATGTAGATCATGTGGAATTAAGAGTGTTGGAGAAAAAAATGGCAAATCGGGAGTTTCCATCTGTAGACCAGTGGAAAACAATAGAGAAAATTGGCAGGACAAAGTACAAACTGCATCAATGAAGAAGCTCAAGAAATTTTGAAGACAAGTTTTATTTTGAATAATGTAATAGATTTTTGAATATTTAGTTTGTTAGGATTTAAGTGACAAGTGTAATAAGGCAGTTACTTTTGCCTATTTTTAGTATGTAAGCAGTTATAAACTCAAGGAGCATTATACCTTAATAATGAAGAAAAAATATGAGTAGAAAGCTTCTTCGAGGGAGAAACCTCCTTATACAATGTACTAAACACATAAGACAAGACAAAACAATATTTTTCAAATAAAAAGGTATCCTTGATACGTATAGGAGACAAAGAAGTGCAATTACCACTAATGGAATCAATCCAACATCAATAATATAATGATACTAATATAAAGTGCCCAATTTAGGGGGGAATTGGCCAAAATTTAGGGCTTAACATGCCCCTCCCCTTCAAACAAGTTTTGTCCTCAATGCTTGGTTAGTTTTGGATGCTTCTATATGAAGGACTCATCTTCCCATGTCGAATCTTCTACCGTTAAATTATTTTGATTGATGATGTACTCAATAATAGCCCATTTTCGTAGTGTTTGGTATTTGTTTCAGTGATTTGTTCAAGTCCCAATATGGCGTTTCCTTGTTCATCAAGCTTCGGAAAGATAGTTTCAATTGGGATATTGTCTCCTATTACCTTATTTAAGTTAGAAACATGGAAAATTGGGTGTAGCCTTGAAGATGAAGGGGGGTCCAATTTGTAATCCATACTACTAATATTCTGCAAAACTATATAAGGACCTGTTGGCACCCCAACAACTCCCCTTTCATTTTCCAAAATAAATGGGTCCCCATTAGAATTTTGTAAATACTTGTTTTTAATGTTCTTTATTTTTTAATTTTTTTTTTTTTACTAGGATATTTCATAGATCCTTAATGCACTGCTTGTTATTTGGTTTGGTTGTCAGGAGATATGAATCATCTCTGTTCATTTGGTTTATTGATTTCTTGGTTTCTTGATTACATATCTTGGTTTGGCTTAATTACATTAATGAGTTAAAAGGAATTTTGTCATATCAATATATTTTAGTTGAACATTCTATCTCAAGATTTCTATTCACACCTTGAAAGATTACATATCTTAAAAATTGAGTGTTGAAGATGAGACCAATATTTTCAATTTTGAGCTTGGAATGTCATATTTTTCATGAGGCTTTTTGTTTTTATCAAATTTGCATTTTCTAAATGAATCTAATTATTTTCCCTAAATTTTGATATTTATTAAGATTATTAATGTAATAATGCAAATTTTAATTTGTATGCATAAAAATAGTCTCCAAAATTAATATTTAAAATCTTTATATTGCATTCTTGGATTAAATAATTATAATTTAAAAGGTTGTTGAACCCTTTTATTTCATTTAATTTTGATAACATTATAAAGTTACAAAGTCATTTGAACATGTAATTAATAATTTTACAAAAGATTTTTTTTTGTAACTTTAATCTTTTTATTTCAATTTTAATCAAATAGAATTTTCATTATAACTAAGATATGAGATATATTTGAAAAATAATGGATTTTTTTTGGTTTTGTATAAAACTTATGTCTTTTGATAAATTTTTGGAATTAACTTATGTTCTTTTCAAAAAGTTGAAAACATGAACAAAAATTGGTAAAAATATTTATCTATTCCAAAACCAAAATCATATAAATATTGAAATATTAATGATAACATTCTCTTTACTCTCTTATAAATGCACTATTAATGAAGTGAAAGTAAATTGATTCAAAGATAAGATAAATTGGTATAGTTATCTTATGCACAATCAATTCATGTGGGCATGCTACGTTTTGACAGCTCCATAATTTCACATAAAGAATTAACTCTTTTCATTATGTCACCAAATCCAAATCGAGATTAAGTTCATTAATATAAATCAAATTACAAAGCCAGATCATATCAAATATTGAGATCGTTGCTGTATTTTCTCCACAGTAATATATTTTGTCGATACATCAATAGAACACTGCCTCGTAAACCCAATAGATTATAAATCTGTGAAGCTTATGGCAGATAAGGGAGAACATCAGGAAACATGCTAAGCTCTTGATAAAATCAATACCAGTTCGCAGTAAATAAAATGATTAATTTATTAAAAGCTGAATACCATGCCAATAAGTTGTTTGTTTCCCTAATTCATTGCAACGGTTATTAAGAGCATGAAATGTGCAGATTTTGAAGGAACTCCATCACATAGAGATTTAGATGGAGAAATGGGCAAAATTTTTATCGCACCGAAGTGGCAATGGCAATAAAATATTTCATGAAAAATGTTTGTTACACTAGCTTTTGAAATGATGCCGCCCTCTTGAAAAGATAGTGCACCAGAGATTGCCTAAAGAAATAGTTTATTACATGAAGAAATAGAAGATTGTTGGATTCTCGTTGTTATTCAGGAGAGGATTTTCTGCAGCAAACTGCGGGCAAACTAGGACGAAATAACAAAATCCAAAACATGGGTTTTTCCCAGAAGATACCCATTTACCAGACACGTGAGGAATTTACTGATAAAGCCCATAGAGCACGAGGAATGTCACACATTAAATCCACGTCATATCTAGGTTTGAAGTTCGACAGGCCATAGTAACTGATCATGGATCTCATTTTTGTAATTAGATGATGGCCCAGTTGAGTGCCAAGTTGGGTTTTCGTCATGAAAACTCAACCCCTTACTATCCACAAGCTAATGGCTTGGTTGAAGCCACTAACAAGTTCTTGAACACTATGCTTTGTAGGATGGTTGGAGATCATAAATCCAATTGGAAATTAACCCTCTTTTCTGCACTATGGGCTTACAAAAATTCAGTCAAGACAACAACTGGTTTTACGCATTTTCAATTAGTATATGGACTAGAAGTTTTCCTACCTATCGAGTGTGAAATTCAATCACTCAAGCTTGCATTTGAGCTTCTACCCAATACTTCTACCAAAGAAGAACATTTTCTTTATCTATTGATCCTTGATGAGACTAGGAGAGATGCCGCCTTGGCTAATGAGTAGCACAAAAAACTGATCAAGGCCCAATATGGTAAATTGGTTCAACGACATGTTTTCAATGAAGGAGATCTGATTTTGACCTATGATCAGAAACATGAGAAACATGGGAAAGGGAAGCTTGAATCAATGTGGTATGGTCCCTACATCGTGAGTAAAGTCTTAGAAAAAGGGGCATATGAGCTTGTTGACTATGATGGGATATCTTTTGCGAAACCTCGCAATGGGTTGTGCTTGAAAAGGTACTATGCTTGAGATATATTTTGCATTAGTGCCTTGTATATATGTACATTTTTTACTTTTAGGGTGGTTTTGTTATTTTAATATGGTTTTGAGTTCTTGTCCAATGTTGTTTATCCCATGTTTTGATTTTGTAGATCAGATGGCCTTTTATGGTTTTGCTGATGGTGCTTGCCATCACACCTTGAATCTTGCTTCAGCCACCTGGGTATTATATCACCAAGCTCATGACCTAGTTAGTTCATGAGCGGTTTGTATAGGTCTGACCACCAATAACATTGAGTGGTTTGATAGGTTTACTAAATGAAGTTGCATCTCGTGACATTGATCATTTGGTAGTCTTTATGGACTCTCAACTAGTGGTTTCTCATTTAAATCATGTTTACACCATTCGGAATCCGGTACTCCTTCAACTTTTTCGGAGAGTACGATTGTTTGAAAGGTCATTTGAATCTATTACTTATCAAAATATCCATAGATATTGTAACACAGTTGCAGATTCACTGGAGAATTACATGTTGGATTCGTACATTGCTCATTCATGACATTTGATAAGTAAAATAACATGGTTCATTGTAAATAAGCATAAATAGTAAAAATACATAAAACTCATGTAAATATTAGGGCCATGATTGAAAATAAATAGACCTCCAATAGATAAGTATGTGTATATGTATATATATATATATAAATTGTGTTTTACAAAAAATGGTCTCGAGACCTCGACTGAAGCACACCGACTTTCAGATATACAAAATAACAAAAAATACGGAAACTAGATAGCTTTAAGTGTATACATCATGTGGGACCCTAGTGGTGGTCATGATAGCACATGATGGCTCTTGCCACTCTACGTAGAAAGCGTCCAAAGCGGCATGATACTCTCATGGTGTTCCTCTGATACCTCCTAGGGAGGTCATCCACTCATATATATGGGATATCTACTGTCAACCGGTTGAGGTTCTCCTCAATCTCGGTCATCTCCTCATCTCCTTAGCTTATGAAATGATCCCCCGCTCTCCTGTATATGGAAGATGAACCCCTAGGTCGTGCCAAGCCCACATCTGCATGAGAATAAATAGGTCTTGCTAACATACATAAAAATCATATAACATAAAATATAAAAACATCAATGTCTTAGTATTTCTCTCACCCATATCACCCCACTAAGCATCTAATGGTAGGGCCAAATCCAGATCTCCCCTAAAGTTGATATCGGCATATGCATAGTCCTTGATCATGAGGAGTTGGTTATCCAGCCATCGAAAGAATGCAGTCCCATACTTGACCTTGGATCCATCGTCGCCATGGCAGGCCATAACATCCACCCATCTCAGTATGCATGGATATCTTTCCCTCAACTCGGGGAAGGCCACCTGTGGGCTCAGGTGTGGTACTCTCTCAAAGGAAAAGGACACTAGGATAGTGCCATAACCAAATTGTTTAAACCCTCCCTACCAACATTTGGTCAGTTTTTCCTTGAAAGTAACAAGTAGGGCTTCCATGCATTTGAAGACCATAGGTGCCATTTCCTCCAAGGCATGTAGCATGTGAGCATATGACGCTTGGTGAGGCCCTTGGCTCCTCGTAATGCGCTGCATAGTGACCAATATTTTCCAAAGAGGCAAATCCATGACATCCTTGATGGGTATCTTATTTCCAGACATCTGTGTGCTCAGAAAGTAGTAGCGATCAATAAGACCCTGTGTGGTAATATCCCCACCTCGAGGACCAGTCAATGAGATGGGCGCTCCCTGCCTGGACAAACCTGTAAGGAAGTAGATATCTTCTACTTCCACCATCAGAATCTGGGCCCTTACCTCGAAGTATTGTTGCTCAGGATTCCACATCCTAAGAATGTACTCTAGAATTTTTACATGTGGCCTCATGTTGGGCACATTGAAGAATTTCAATATCCCCCATCCGTGTAGAGCAATCAAATTGCCATCATCATTCACATCTCTAATGTCATCAAGCTCATGCTCTCTTTCCTTCCAAACCACCATGTCTGCTGGAAGTAGCCTGCCAAAAATTTAAAAGGGAGTATTAGAATTACATAAATCCAACCATTTAAAATACTTCAAATTTATTCTTTTGGTCTATTTTTACAAGGTTCTAGGGAAACTTGTGGCACCGCCTATTCCACGTTAGGATAGAGCAGTTCCACCTAACTTTTCTATAGGAGAATGTGCAGTGTCACCTAGGCACCACCTGTCCCGAAAAGGAAAAGAGCGTTACCGAGTAAACGCATTTTCCCTTTGGGAAAATGCTCCCAGAACCCTAAAACATGCATGAAATGAGAAACGAAAACCATGAAAGGATTAGGAATGAGCTTAGGTTTTACCTAGAACTGACGGTTCTGGAAACGGTTGAATGATGGCTCTACAATCCTCACTTGAAATTTGCACACAAATGGCTCAAAGTGCTCTCCAAATAGTAAAAATGGAAATGGTAAGTCTTTTTTACTATTTACTAGATTTTATTCGAAATATTTTTGGGTTTTATTCTATTTATTTAACTATTTTATTAATATTTACCCCTAAATAGTCTATAAAGCCTAGTTTTTTAATGTTTTTAGAGTGTAATAGTCGTTTGGAGGTTTTTCAGGGCGTGGTGAATTGAATTTCTTGGTTATGAATGAGTTTATTTTTTTACTTTTTCCTCCTCGCACAAAATGGAAAAATCTCTTGAGCGCTATTTTCGAAATTTTAGTTGTGCTCGTTAAACCTAGTACTAAATTTCCGAGTCAAATTTTACTTCTTTTTCGGGCTTGTTAAAATGTTTTCATGAAAAGAAACTCTAGTAGAGTCTTCTTTAAGATCTTTTCATAATATTAAAATGTGAAAAGATCCCCAAGTGAACTTGTCTTCTTCACGCTCATAAAAGGACCTGAAGAGTCGTATTTTCGACGGTAGTTTACCCCCTTTTTGGTTTGGATAGACTAAGTACGAAAAAGGAATACTCTAATCATTGACTAGAAGAGTTCTCTAAGGTATTATGTTATACTTTTTTGAGCCTCGGAGACTAAATCATACAAAAAAAGGACCTTTTAGATTCTTGTTCTATTTCGTTCAGACTCTCAAAATGTGAACGATACCGAGTTTACTTTCAATGGACTCGTTAAATTAAACACTGAGAGACCCTATTTTGGGAACAAACCCATCCTTTCTCAGGTTTGTAAAAAATGTGAGAATGGACTTATCCTATGATAAGCTACAACGAGTATTTTTTACCCTCTATGAACTCATAAAAATGAAAAAGAGGCACTCATCAATCATGATGGGGAAAGTAAGGGAAGGGAACTATATTTCATTTGCAATAATGACACATTTTAGTCACCTTTGAACATGACACTTGTCTGCATTTCATTCAGTCAATTGGGTATTCAGCTTGCTTCTGAGTTGATTCACTTTCATGAGTTGTGTTACTCCTTCGAGTCTTTTAAATAATGCATCGTCCATCGTCACATTATGTCTTGGTATCTGCCTCATCAAGTCAATGCTGCCAAGTCTTTGGTCGTGCCACCCTATGTTCAAAGGAAAATTATGTTGAGATTTTGCATCTATAGTCAAAACTACCTTTGTGTCAGTTACCTTTGAGTCAATCTTATGGTTACTTCATACTCAAATTCAAGAACTTTGTTCCAATTTTTGTGTTGTTGATGTGGGATTTATCATGGCCCTCCTTCAACGAGACTATTCCTGTCAACTTCAACTCATCATCCAGGAATTGGTCTTAGAAACAAAGCAGTACCTTGAGACCTGTATGCCTCAATGATAGGTTTTCTCGCTTTTGACTATAGGTTTACATCATTGACCTTTGATCAAAATATTCAACCAAGTGTTCAATATCAAATCATCTATTCATATACAAAAGAATGTACTAGGGTACCTTGGGAATCATCGACATCAATGGTGATCTCCCTCGCACTTGTTAACGGTTCTCATCATTGACCGATAATCAAGTGGTTTCTACCATGTTCGACATCAAGACATTGTAATCACATGGATAGAATCGTACTTTGTTGAAGACGAGACGAAAACCCTGGTATATGTTAAGCGCTCATTGCTTTCCCTAGGTTGTGGTGGATTGTTTATAGGATTCCTAGCATGGATCCATATTTGTATGGTCATGGTTGTGCTCAAATTTACATCTATACTACATAGATCTACATTGTATGTTTGGTAGCTATGTCCAAGTTTGAGTCTTCTTCACATGGATCTACGTTGTATTATAGTTGCCATGATTGTTTGTACCTCACATGGATCTACTTTGTATTGGTCCGTAGCCATGATGAGAGTCATATGGATATGAATCACAGTGTTGATGTATTGCAGAATAAGCTAGGTTGTTGAAGATCTCCGATCAGTGAACTCTTTCCTCGAAGTGATAACTTGTTCTTGCAAAGCCTTCACCTATCCTATTCCTCTAGCCTCATGATTTGGGGGGAATTATGTTACATACATTTCTCGTCATCATCATCCAATGAGAACCAAATATCAGAATTTGCCTCAAATCCTCAAGATGTGAAGTTGGAAATAGGCCAAGATTAATTATTTCATTCCTTTGTAACCACCGCACTTTCCTTGTATACAATGTGTGTTACCCCTATGTGTAATGCATGTTTTCCATGAACAAAAAGTGGTTCCACTGCCACATGTCTTCATACAATGAGTGGTGCAATTTGGGTAACTGTCTATCTTAGAGGACAAAGAGGGATGCTCGAGTTTCAAAGGTAAAAAAAGAATTTTCATGAAGCTTCTCGAAGATTGGCTTCATGGAAACCTCATCCCTAGACCCCTGGACCACCTGAGCTCAAGAACCATTTTTGGCATGATCCTGACCAATAAAACCCAATCGACAGGGGTTCTACTCTATCGACACTCAAAACATGGCGATCTCCCTAAGCATCGGCCCAGACACGTTTTACCTTGTCTAGCAACACCTGCAGAGTGGATGAGATCTCACCTAAGATGTTCAAGGGAGAGTTGTCGGAACCAAGTTTTCACAGTATGGAAGAGGGTTAGGGCAGTCGATATTCATCAGCTTAGCTTCTAGATCCAATCTACTTACTTGTTCAAAAATAAATCATTCATCATTACAGCCGATCTATAAAAGGGGAAACAGTATCCATAAGAAGAAATCATCATAAGTAGATCTATTCCTCATTCAACATCAAAATCGCAGCAGTGTAAGACAAGAAAAGATAAAGAGCAACAAAATTTCAGAGCAGTCCACAACTCATTTTATTACTTCTGCGGACCAGCTCGCAGATAAAAAATAGATGACAACCCAGTATTACATCCAGTACTCTATCCCCGTATTGCTCTCCACAACATCTATCGATGGAATATATACTATTATTACATGAAAAATTCTTCTATTTATAGAGTTGCGCCTTTACATTCAAGGTCCACTTCTAACTAACTTATAACAAAATTCTAACAAACTTAACCATTAGGAACCAATATTCTGAAGAAATTGTCAAATGATTACAAAAAGTGACATGAAAATATAAAAAGTGGACTATTTTCCGCCTCTCGCACTATCTTTGACTTACGCGGCATTGCATGAGTATGCACATCATCCTAGATGTTTCCCAACTCACTTACCTCGAACCCCTTGCCACCAGGCCCCCAACACAGTCTTGTGGCTCATCCTCAAGCCACGTCAACTGGACATGGTGGACTCAGTAACCTGACGGGTAGAAAACCTCTCATAGGTAACAGTATGTGACTTTTTTGAACTTACTGAATTGTGCAGTTGGATGCAACTGCTTCCTCCAAGGTCAACTGTGATGAACCTTGATGCACCTCTACAATGGTGTATCCTACAGTGCCATTGTGCTACGTCATCTATGAATAGTACATCATTCTTGATTTGTCATCGCTTGTAGGGAAGTGTTCTGCTAGCCGGCAATTGTCTGCAGCTGCAAATTCTAAAGCCAGTCCCACTTCCACACCTGTGTCCTTCCTTGCATTCAGTCTCAACCTAGACTGCCTGAAGTCAACTCGGTTCCCTGTTCCTGCAGACTTTTTCAAGTGGGGCAAGAACTTTGGGCCTATCCAGATTCCTTATGGGTGTCTTAGTCTACGCCTCAGACCGACTAGGGGAAATATAGCCAAGGATGACTTTGCCAGATACTTCTGCCCCAGGAAAGTTCACCCGCATACTTGCAACTTCTTCATCAATTTTCACTGAGACAACATTCTCACTCATAGTCTACCCCATATCAAGGGTAGCCTGCATTGCCCCTAAGATGGCTGCTGACTCACACAGCGGAGCTCCCTTCCACTACCCAGCCCAGCCCTTTCTGCAACTTTGCATAGTGCAGCTCTGCCTAATGGTGTTCACTCAGTTTCCGACCCTCTGCTTATAACACCCTTTTCATTTCAGATTCCATCATGAATCGCTCAAGTGCATTATTATGACTAAATAATTTAGTAGTGTGCCAATTACTCCGTTGATTCTGCCACCCCGGCTCTTGGATCTGCTATCATTAGATGTAACGCCGAAACGTGTCGTCATTCACCTACTTTTGTCAGACGTTATGGAGTAGTGATATGACATCTGGTCACCATCACGGTTTTTTTTGTCCAGTATGAGCCACTCATTTTTGCACGGTGACCACCTATCGTGCAATCCCTTCTCTTCGTCAGGCTCAACCCCGCAGCCTCATCTCCTTAGCGAAGCCTCATCCAAGTGTGCAACCTCGTCCAGTTGCATAACCTTTTCCTGGCACACAACCTCTTCGTTCTCAGCCACAACCCCTTTCTCTTAGCGCAGCCCCATCCTAGCACGCAACCTCTTCTCTATCAACTACCACCCCTTTCTCTTAGCGCAGCCCCATCCTGGCACGCAACCTCTTCTTCCTTAGCCACCGCCCCTTTCTCTTTGCGTAGCCCCATCCTGGAATGCAACCTCTTCTTCCTCAGCCACCACCCCTTTCTCTTTGCGTAGCCCCATCCTGGAATGCAACCTCTTCTTCCTCAGCCACAACCCCCTTTAGCAGTGTGCAGTGTTGTCTAGTTACTTATATTTACTACTCTTTAACCAGTGTTGATTGCAACCTTTCAGTTGCGACAGATCTTCCAAACTTCTACCGGCTTCGATTAAACTACTCTTACTCTTGCGCATCCCCTTATGGTGCACCCTTCCTCGTTCTGGCTACCCTACCCCTTAGGAGTTGCACGGTCCTTCCCCCATCTGATAGGGCTTCAAGTGACTTCCATTCACAAGCTTTGGCAGTACCGCCCCATCTAACTGATGTAGTTGAATTGATCTTTCTAAAACTCTAGATCAATCTTTTTAAAAATATAGATCAAGCTTTGTGAAAAAACTAGATCGAGCATTTAAAAGCTAATAACTCATAATAACTCTAATAACTCACGTGTTTTTAATATATATATATATATATATATATATATATATATATATATATATATATCACAAAAGCTCGATCTTTTGGTTCAATCACACTTAAACCCTCAATCAATATATTTAAAAATCCCGAACAAGTTATTAGCTCAATCGAGAACTTTAAAAATGAGTTTTTAGCCCTATTTTCTGCAATTCTAATTTTACTTGCATGCTTACCCTACCTAAAATTTGTCCTAGGATGCACCTTAGGTGGCAGGCTTCGTACCAATAGATTTGTTAATGAATTCTCTATCCATTGACATATAACTTACAAGTTTATGAGTTCATATGATATTTTATTTCAAACTTATACACTTAGAAAACCATGTCCACAACTTCGAATCAACACAGAAAAATCAATAACATAAAAAGTGCAAAACCAAAAAATTTCAAAAAATATATACGCCCTAGACCAATGCGTGCTCTTCAAAAATGTATTTTGAGTTTTTCAATTTTTGAAACCAGTAAATTTTTTTTTACCTGCACACACGTGTACAAAATGTGCTTAAAATTTTCAATGATTAGTTTCGAAAATTAATAAAAAATATAATTTAAAAAAAATATATGCCCCTAGTGAATTTTATGTAGATTATGTTCATATTTTTTTCCAAAAATTATACATTATCAATATGTCATTTTATGTGCACACAAACTATTTGTTAACTTTTCCTTAAATTTACAAAAACAAACTTATCATTAAATGACTCTAGACTCCTATCTCAAAATAAATGACTGTAAGTCTCAAGGCACTCAAATGACTTTAGACTCCTATCCCATAATAAATGATCTAAAGTCGATGGGATGGAATCCGTTGGAAGGAGGGAATTAAGGCATCCCCCATCAACCAACACGAGGTACTTAGCAATGCTATATAATGTGGAAGGACTCGAACAAGATGTGCACAAACCAGTAATAGTACCGGGAATGGCCGACATGCAAAGTCAAGACAACTGAGGAATGACCGACTCAGGCTTCAACTTCCTTTGAACAAGAGCATAAAGGTGAATGGTGACTGAATGTAGGCAGCATAGACTCGATATACAAAACTGGGACATCTCTGTGACACACGAGGCATCAACAGAGGCTCCATAGGGACTGGAAGCTTAACAAGTCAGTGGAGATAAAATTAGAGAAAGGAGTACAACTCCTAAATTCAAAGTATTAACCCAACCAATGGATGTGATATGCAGTGCTCTATTCGAAGGCAACACGACTCAACTACTGCCAAATATAACATCTTTTCCTGTCCAGCTTTTTTGTTTTTTGATTTTTTGGACTTTTTTAGATATTTTGAAAAGCTTGAAAAAAGAATAAAAGTGTTTTATAGTTACAAATCTAGGAGGAGACGGCTGTGAAGGGACAAACAAACTAGTTCCATGCAGTGGGACATACCTATGCTCAATGCAAGGAAACATGTGTAGGATAACGACACTCGGGGGAAAATCCCCTCTCGGTAAAAAAAATGGGGAATCAAGCTGCAAAAGATATATAAAAAGGCTCTACTTGGTTGGACATGAGACAAGCTCAAGCCATATGGCTGATAATCAAAGTCAAGGAAGCCGACGTAAGGCTCAATAAGGCAAGCAAAACTCATGATAATGAAATTACAACTTGACATATACAAGGGAGTCCCAAGGAAAATGGCCAGCATAAATTTCAAGAGGAGTATGAAGCTCTTGCTCAAAGTCATGATGATACTATACAAAGGACTCTCACACCCTAAAGGAGAAATGTCGGCATGGGCACCAAATGCAAAACATGATCTAACTAGGGTACCCATGTATGGTAAAGCTCTACCATTCACAACATGTCACTTCTAAAAGCAGCAAGAAGGTTATGTGACAAGATGGAATGGGTTTGTACTTAAGGTTAATATGAAACGGTCATAAGGTTATGTAAAGTGAAAATAGACGTGAAAACCTAACCTATATGCCAATTTAGACATAATACCTACAATAGGCATGAACGGGTCAAAGCCACGATCAAACCGCACCCAAAACGGGCTCCTACAACATCAAATTAGTTTAAACAGTCCAAAAATGGTAAAAAACGTTAAAAAACTATAGAAAGTGGGTAAAATTTTCAAACATTTTCTATAAATAGTGAAAAATTTAAAAATTTTCATACCATTTGAAATTTTTACCCAACATAGTGCATTTGAGCTCAGAACTTCACAAGCGAATTCCGGGAGCATCGTCCAGGGAAATCCATCCCCGTTTGATCCAGGTAGATTCTCATGCTCCTCTCTTCCATTTTGATGCAATTTTTTAAAATTTTTATGGTCTATTTAATTTTTTGAGCCATCCAAACTTATGTGCTTCAGCCCACACAAAAATCAGGCCTTTTTATGCCTATAGGGCTCACCATATGCAGAAAATGCACCAAAACCCGTGTACATACGCAACTATTTTGCAAACAGTCGCATACAGGGCTGCGAACAAGGATTTAATGGGCAAAAACTGATCAAGAAATTTATTTTTTGTGCAGGATGATGCTAGAGTGGAGAGAGAGAGAACATGGTGATTTTGAGGAAGCTGTGCAAGGTGATCTTATGGCTCAACAAGCATTACAGGCATGTGGCTTGTACAAGTTTTGGTGTCTTGGCAGCATGAGGGCCAAACCAAGACTACTCCAGCTGCTGGTGGACTATTGGGATCCAGAGTCTGAAACATTTCATTTGGATGGGATGTCGTCAGCATTGAGGTTGAGGACATATATTTCATCACAGTTTTGTCTTGACAAGGGGAGATGGTGAACCTCCGATCCTGTGGGCCAAGAGGTGGGCTGACCATAGATGAGTACATTGATGTGTATTGCTTTTCGGATATAGAAAAGGTTGGGAGTCAAATCCTGACAAACTCTATTCAGATTCTGGGGCTGAAAGCCATACTTTTGGCACTAGGCAGGATTGCAGGGTTGGCTTCACTCCACTAGGCCTCACGGCCATTGATGTTCTATGCGGTAGAGTGCATACGAACTATGGTATATGACTGGAGTACTACGCTGCTGAGCAACATGAAACAACAGCTTAGTGACTGGAAAATGGGTAGAGTGCGAACTTCGGGTTTGGTAGCATACTGAGCACATTTTTCTTTGAGCAGGTGCCAGGGCTAAGCCCTAGAGTAGACATTGCTCCACATGGAGTTCGGGATCCAGCCCAGTGACGCTGGGTGAATTTCATGCGCAAACTGGGAGGTGGCAGGGTGGCTAACCCCTACCCAACAGAGTTCTTTCCATGGTGGCGGAGACAGATCGTCTCCATAGATGACTACCCCTATGTAAGGATAGACTTCTGTGGAGACCTAGATATGCCCCTACCACCAGGAGTGACTTACAATGACATAGGTAATGAATCCCAAACCCAATTTTTTTTATTTTGAGTTATTTAATTTTTTTTGTGTTTTTTGATATATATGAAATCAAAGGGCATGTTTTTGGTGTGACGACACATAGTGACAATCGGTCATGTATATGCAAATGTAGGATCACGACAGCTAGGTGGATTTCCTTATCATCGACTGAGGGGAAGAGGAGATTATATTATGGGTGCGGATGCAAAGCGGACGCTCCAAAGCATTCACACGAACCTTTTTTGTTTGACACACAGGGTACCCATGGCCCAAGTCGAGGACTTTCCTGAATCCATGTAGCGCCAGGTGGTTGGTGTACCACGAGCATGGGTTCGATTATTTTGCCGGCTAGCTAGAGCCGTAGTGTGCTATCATGATCAACACCCTCCTCCTCCTCAGGCTTAGAGACCTGAGTGTATCTATTTTTGTATGACCGTGCAGTGTATTTTGGTGGCTCGGAAGCCCCAATTTTGTATATGACACTTATGTATTATGACTTCACTTTTTGAAGTTAATAATTTTTTTTTTATGATGATCGATTTTATTTTATTTACATGTGTGTAAAATGTGTTTGTGATATGCTTATGGTTTGTGAAACAAATGCCAATATAACACATAGTTAGCATATGAGTCAGCAAATTGATTAAAATTTCTTGGAACATGAATGTATCTTATCAAATTGTCGTTCTAGCAATCTAACACGTAAGAATCTTCGTAATAATGTCGAATCCCTAATACGATACAAGCCATTAAGCTGTGAAACCACTAACTGTGAATCAAGACATACCTTAAGAGAATGAACAACATGTGAAATGGCATCACATAATAACTCAATGATGGCACTATATTCAGCAACATTGTTTGAGAAAGGCATTAGACATACGCCTCCTGAAGACAATACTTGACCCGTAGGAGTATAGATCACCCAAGAATCCGAAGCTAATTTTTGAGTGTGGCGGCTAGCACCATCAGTGAATCCTATGTAAATAGAAGACTCCATCGACATATGCCATAAGAAATGAAAGCTAATCAACAAACCCGATCACCATAAGAAAACCTAACTATGCAAAGCAAAACTATACAATAATATACAAAAATCAGCCCTGGCTGAAGATCATGCATAGTATTTTTTGAGATAGAGCCCATTTCTAGGCTCCACCAAGGCTGTCCCTTCATAATCAACCAGCTCATAGGCGCCTTTCTTTAAGACTCGTTTAACCACGTAAGGACCATGCCACATGGGATTAAATTTCCTTGCCCCCAAGGGTTCTTTAGCTTGATCCCACAAAAGGACCAAGTAACCTTCACTAAAATTTCTTGGACAGACAGACTTATCATCTTGGAGCTTAACGTGACGCTTGTTAACCTCTAGAGCCACTAAGGCATCTCGACACTGCACATCAAGCTCCTCTAAATGGACCAAATTCTCTTCCAATGTGGAAGTGTCAGGTAAAAGCTCTACAACTAGCTTTAGAGAAGGGATTTCACATTCAACTAGTAAAACAGACTCCACCCCATGCACAAGTTGATAGGGAGAAAAATCGTTGATAGTCTTTACCACGATTCTATAGGCCCACAAAGTAGGATACAACATGATATGCCAATTAGTCTTGCTTAGTGCGATGGTTCATTGGAGAATGGACTTAAGTGACTTGTTCACTGCTTCAACCTGTCCATTCGCTTGAAGGTAGTAAGAAGAGGAGTGCTCTTTCTTATAGCCTAACTTGGAAGCCAAACCTTCCATGATTTTATTCTGAACGTGCCTACCATGGTCAATGACAAGCTCTCTCGGAATGATGAACCGGGTGATAATCTAGTTGAAAATGAAATACATGGCTGTATCACCGATGGATTTAAATGTGGGCATAGCCTCTGCCCATTTCGTGAAGTAATCGACAACCACAATAATATGGTGATGCCCCCCAGTCGAGGCTGGGTTGCAATCCATGAAATCAAGCCCCCGCTTGGTGAAGGGACTGGCGGTGATAATAGGATGCAATAGGGTTGGATGCGCGCAGATATTACATGCAAACACCTGGAAAGGGTGGCACTTCTTGACCACATCAACACAATCTTTGAATATAGACGGCCAAAAATAGCCTGCTCTCAAAAAAATTTGGGTTGTAGAAAGCCTAGATAAATGACCACCACACACCCCTACATGGAAATCATTAAGCACAACCTTAGCCTCATCATGGGTTAAACAACGACGTGAAATGGAATCTACCCCACGGCGGTACAAAGTGTTATCCACTATGAGGTAGTTCTTTGCTACATGACGTAATCGTCGTTGCTCATCCTGTGAGAGGTGAGTAGGGACCGTCAATGTTTGCAAATACACAATGATATCTATGTACCAAGGGTTCACAGTTGAGATGAGGAATATATGCTCATCGACAAAAGTATCCTCATAAACCTCCTCTTCCTCCAAACTTGGAAAATCTGATATGAGCTCCGCAAAGATTAACGATTTATTCGATTTCGCCGAAACAAATTCGAGATCAAACTCTTGCAAAATCACAATCCATTTATTATATTTTCCCCCAATCATCCTTCTAGTGAGGATGAACTAAAATGGATTGATATAAGCTACGACCAAATTTTGGCGAAGGAGAATGTAATGTCTCAAATGTTGAACCGCATGAATGGTGGCTAAGGCAAGCTTCTCCACATGGGAATAGTGAAGTTCCACATCAATAAGGTTTCGGCTCAAATAATATATGACATGCTCATGGAGCTCCTCATCCTTCCGAACCAAAACCATACCAACCGTCTCCAGAGACACAGCCACATAAATCAAGAAGTCACGGCTATATTCTGGTGGACTGAGCACCGGGGGTGTTTCTAAGGCTCGCTTAAGAGCATCTAAATACTCCTGGGCTCGCTCATCCCAATAACAATGGGTATCCTTCTTCAAGAGACACATGAATCCTTTAGTCAAGTTGGAAAAATTAACCATAAACCTTCGCAAGAAGTTCGCCATGCCTTACAAACACTGAAGGTGTCTAATATTACGCAGGGGAGACAATTGAAGTATTTCCTCAACCTTTAAGGGATCGACTCTAATACCCTCCTTTGATACAATGAATCCTAGTAAATGACCAACTATCATGAAAAGACGCACTTATGAGGATTTAAACGAACTTGATAATGAAGACATCTTTCAAAGACTAATCTCAAATGATATGGATGACGCACTCTCAGACGAGAGTGAGCAGCGAGATCATCGAAATATACTTCGATAATCATTTTAAGATCGTGAAAGATTAAGGTCATGGCCCGCTGAAATGTAGCTCCAGCATTTTTAAGGCCGAAGGGCATCTTCCGATATGCAAAAGTACACCAAGGACAAATAAATGCGGTCTTGTGTTGATCCTCGAGCTTAATTTGAACTGATTATATCCAGAAAATTCGTCCATAAAAGAAAATACCTCACTTCTTGCACATTCATCCAAAATTTGGTCAATAAATGGTGTGTGGAAATTATCCTTAGGACAGGCTCGATTTAAGTCATGAAAATCAATGCATATGCAGATCTCTCCCTGATTCTTATCCACCGAAACAAGATTTGAAACCCACTCCATCAAGGGAACAGGATAGATAAAACCAACTTTAAGTAGTTTCTCTATCTCAGCTTTAATGGCGGGTTCTTTTCTAGGATTCACAACACACAAACATTGTCGAACCGGTTTTACATCCGGATAGGTCTTGATCTCATGTTCGACAATACAAGGGTATATACCTGGTATTTCTTTGTATGACCAAGTGAAAATATCATGAAACTCCTTAAACAACTCGATATACTCCTTAATCTCATCAGGGGAACAATCCTCCGCAATGTAAACATTCTCAATCTTACTAGGATCACGAGAAACATTGATAGGAATTACTGGTGAAAAATTAGCCATGTTCCCATCAGCCATCTGACCAGGAGAGCTTAATGGGACCACGGGGCTACACATTTTCTCGCTAAGAATCTCCCTAAAGTCATCAGACTCCAAAGGTCGATCTTAGCAAGAAAATATGATCGATGGTGCAAATATTCCCAAGGTTTCTCAACCCCATACATGGCCTCAAGAATAGCTTCATCTGATGGAAAAACATCATCAAGGCAGTCATGCGAGTGAGATGACTCTACTGCCCATACAGGAAGCACATAAGGGTCCTCCTCCTTTGTCCGCGAAGAGGAAGGACTAGGCTCTGCAACCTGATCAAGATTCACTTGATACGCCACCATTGTTGCAGGCAACGGCATGTCTCTCTCGATAGGAACACTAAAAGTACTTAAGAGAGCCATCTCAAATAGTCATTGTATTAAGAAAAAAAAAGGAAAATGGTTTAAAAAGGGAGCCATCTCAAATTGTCATTGTATTAAGAGATCTTTGAATTATTGCAAGTATGCTAGAATTAACCTCTATCTATGATGAAAATGATGATAATAGGGTAAGAAATAGTTTTTTTTCTTTTGAAGAGAAAATGTATCTCCAAATCTAGAAGGTGAATTTTGTTAAAGTTAACTTTGACATAGGAATGAGTCAATGGTTTAGGTCTTAGCACATGGTTTTGGTCCCATGGTATTGGCCCAATGTGTTGCACGTAATCAATCCTATAAAAGGCTTGGCACACTCCACTATAATGTGGTCTGGAGGTGAACAGGTGAGATTTTTTGGTGATCCGTTTTGGCCAAGGATAGGGAAGCTTCATTGTTGACTAGTTTTTCCCCTCATGCGGTTTTCCAGGGTAAATTTGTTGCATCACATGTTCAATGTTTCTATGATTGTTTATGCTTGTTCTCTCATTATTATTGTATGCTTGTCTAAAACCTACTAACTAGTATCAAAGCCAAGTTAGCTTGTGTGAAGGAAGTCAATTGCTACAGCTTATGGGAGGCCTATGATTCTCGGTCAACGAATCATTTCAAGGGTTACAAGACATTTCATGTGCTAATGATGTTGACAAACTTGGATCATGACTGGGAGACTATACCTTTTATAGAAATAGGAGATAACTTAATAAAGTTTGAAGCCACCAAAGTTTTGAAATGGTGGATGATCCACAATGATAAAGATGAATACTTCAAATTACGTTTTGTTATCATTCAATTTTCGTACTATTGAAATAAGAAGGGGCACTGGAGAATAATGTTCTAGTTTCTTATGTACGAGCTATTAAGTGTGTATGTGAGTTGTAGGTTAATGGGAGATTATAGAGCAATTTGTTGGAGTAGACATTGAAGTCTTCAAGTAGGACTCTATAACACTATGTTTATGTATAAATATGTGCATCTATGAATAAAGAAAATAGCAATGAATGTGCATCCCTATCTCTTTGTATTGTTACATCTATTGTTTTTCATATAAAAGAAAAATAAAACATTTTTACACATGATTAATTAATGTTAATTAGAAATCTGTTAATTTTTTTCATAAAGAAAGTTAATTTAAATTTATTTTAAGGCATCTGTTAAATAGTTGAAAAGATTAAAAGGAAGGAAAATACTAAAATTTTAATACTTTTGAACTATACTTTTTTTCGATGCTTAAAACATCAAGAATATATTTTGATTGATTTTTTTCCAAAAAAAAATTGCAATTTATATTCCATTGTAAAATGAAAATCACAATAGGGATGGCATGCATGAGTTATTTTTTTACAAAACATGCAAATCTCTAGCTCTTTGGAAAGGAATCAACATTATGAATAGGCAGAGCATTAGAAGCATAACAATGGTAAGTGACTTGATAGTCATGTGGCATATGGGTTATAAAACACTTCTACATGAATTATGCATGAATAGGCTTTTCTAGTGAATTAAAAAATGGTTGAAGGTATGGAAAACATCAAGTTCTATGAATACCTTTAGAGGGTCTATCTCAATGGTTGATTTTATGGCCAATAAGGCGTGTAACATATCACTTGGAAAAATTTGACAATATTGGGGAGAGGAGGCCAATATCAAGCTCCCTCAAAATGTAAGACCATATCGACATGCATGCATTTGCGTAGGAATCATTGGACATGTTGTTGTTTAGGAGCAGTCAATTTGTTCAACTACTACGTGTTTTTAGGTGCGGTCAATTTGTTCAACTACTACACGTTTTTAGGTGCAGTCAACACAAGCCGACCATGCAAAGCACATCAAAGGGACTGTACGTTTCAGTGGGGGCCATGGGGCTCAACAGCCATATGGGCACGCACATGCCATACACAATAATAACAGGTGAAGATGCAAAATTCTACAAATTGTCCAACCAACTCTCAATGATAAATGAATTTGTCCAACAAACAAAAAATATATATAAAGATTATGCGACGAAAGGGGTTAAAGAATTGAATATGCTATGCAGTGGGCGTCAACCTCAAACCTTGTAATAGAAAACCACAACAAATTTTACCATGCAAAAAAAAAATATTTTCATTTTCAACCCATCAATAATGAAATTGAGTAAGCCTCGGTAAATTTGCAACAGAGGGGCAGTTACAAAATTTGCTCTTCCAGGGGTAATCAATGATTCAGTGGACTGTGGAAGAGTCAAGACTCAGATTCTGCCCAAGTGCCCTCAAATAGTCGGATCATGGATGAGGATCTTGGTCCCAATGGGCACGGACCATGGTGGGCCACTGTGCTTCCAATGCCAAGTTCAACTCAATGATTCGAGATTGCGACTCAGGATTCGATGTTCACTTTTAAAGAATTTAATGGCATTGGCATGCATCACTGATTCACCTACTTCATTAAATCTTGGTATGAGAGAATGCCATCCTGCCAACTTGGTTCTCCATTTGGCATCTTCTTGTTCGCCGAGTCACGTGATCTCACATCTTACAAGTCACTTGAGTATTTGAGTATATGATATGAAATTAAATGTTCATATGAGTTCAATCTATGGATGGTGAATTGATCGACAACCCTCCACTATCAAGGCTAAATAGGGAAAAACTAATGGTGTTGTTTTTTGGGTTACAACTTACAAGTTGTAATTTACAATGCATTGAGCAATCTTTGTTGGATTCAAACCTAACCTAGTCCAATGGGTCTGTAAGTTGACAGACCAGGGTTTCACCCAGTGCCAGACATTTCTATGACCACCACAGAACCTGGATGACAAATATTTGGTAGTAAGCTAGCAACACGTCGCCTTTTGTTTGTGTTCATGAATCATATCCTATACTAGTTAGTCTAGGATTCCAAGATTTATTCCAATTTCTATTCATTTACTAGGGTTAGAATCATTTGAATTAGTAATCCCAGTCTCGCACGGTCCACCTAGGCCGCTTAGTCTGCCTGTCCCATTAGAGGAATAGGGTTACGCAGCAGAGACAAAGGAAACTAGAATGGAGTGCCAACTAGAGAGAAGGGTTGTACAATATGCATATAGTAAGCTCTAAAAGAAACGAAAGAATTTGTCATATAACTAACTGAAGATTATCATTACTTAATTTGTCGGGATGCTTGTGCAGTAAGTCCTGCGCCCGAGATGATTATCCATAATCCACCTAAAATTGGGGATTTTGTTTGATCACTTCGAATTGGGTGATAAACTCAATATACATTGGAGGGACTATCCATAATCCACCTAAAATTGGGGTTTTTGTTTGATCACTTCGAATTGAGCATTTGGGCAGGATATGATTCATATCTGCTGAATTTAGGGTTAGTAAAAAAATTGGTTGCCTAAAAGCATTAGGTATTACATTCTAGGGGTTTTCTTTTAGGTAGGCTCAATCGCGCTTGACCAATAGAGCCGCCATCGAGCACAATCAATCCTCCATTCAAATGTCCTTCCAAATTCCAATGCCTTGTTTTATCAACGACCTAACGGCCGACCCAACAGAGATGTCCCTTATCTAAGTTCAATAAACTATATGCTCCAAAGACCAAGAGAGTAGACACTTCTTTATATATGTATGGACTTGCATTAGCTAAAATAATGATAATGTTGTATCCGTGCACATGTCTCCATATTTGTATGAGATCTTGCTCCATGACATGAATGGAAGAAGATGCCCCAAAGGTTGCCAATGTGAATCGTGTGATGGCAATAGAGATGTGAATTATAGGTTTCCACACAATAATCGAGTGTGTATTATAGTCATCTCTTGTTATTGATCCTAAAACATTTAGGTGCCGGCAATGATTTTATTTTTATTTCTGATTTATAATTATTTTGTGTGCATTCAAAAGCCATAAACCATAGTAGAACAAAACAAAATTAAAATTAAAAGTTTAGAATACTTGATATTTGTTGGAGAATTTGAAGTGTTTCCGTAAATTAGCTAGGATAAGATGTCAATATTGGAGAGACTTGGAAATGTTTTTTTTCTCCAATTTCTAGGATTTAGATAATTAAGGGTATAGAAGGTATTTACTTTTATGAGGATAACCCCTAAATTATGGAGGCCACATGGGTAAGAGCGTGCAATATATGCATTGGATGTAAACCATTTCAATTTGTATTGACTTTGGTTCGTTCTTTGTGCTCCTCCCTTACTACAGTCTAACTACTCACCTACTCTTTCTTATGTCATGGATAAATAGATTTGTTCATGAATAGTTCATGAATAAATAGATTTGTTCATGAATAGTTCATGAATAAATAGATTTGTTCATGAATAAATATACTGAACCATTATAGGCACTACGGGCATTTCAACTCAATTTCATTACATTATAGGAACTATAGGCACTGAAAGCAATATATAGGGATAGTAGAGTTTGCTATTACATGGTAAGATAACATGTTTTTCATGGTGCATTTCACCTAGAGGGGTTTATCTCCCTCTTACTATTGTGACTAGTCTCAATCACTATTCCTTTGGGGTACGAACTTATTACTTCGAAATGATTTTCTTTTCATTTCCAATTTCCAATAAGCTTCTGTACATTCGAAATTGACCATAAACTATAAATTATAATAGGCATATATATATATATATAATTACCTTTGAATATGAAAATAATCGAAGAGATGAATTGCTAAAAAAAACGTCTTCTTACCATAATCGACCTCATTTACGCTGTTTAAAAATATGCCCATCTTTAATTATTGCAGTGTTCTTTAATGAAATCCAGGTTAAATTTTATTATAAAAATATTAGATAGCAATACAAGATTAAGTTGTGGATTAATCTTAAAGTTATTTTTCATTAGAATTATTCATTTTAGGTTATACTAGAGTAAAAGAGATATGACAATTTCAGTTGTTTTTTTACATTAAATATTTCCTAGGTTATGGCCAATTACTCACTAATTATTAAAACATTCTCTTAAAGTATTCTTTTATATAAAAATTTGTAGTATTTCTAGGTTAGAATTAGATATTACATTTAGTTCTATAGTTTATAAAAAATAGGTTAAGTGATTCACAATTTATTCATTATGAAAAATATTAATATTAATAAATTTAATTTAGATGTTTATTCTATTCTAAGTTTAGAATCATTGTAGCAATTTAGTGTGTTTGTTTTAATCACAACTTACAATTCCTTATTATCTAGCTTAACATTTTTAGGGTTTGGGTTTGGTCTTAGTTATATAGTTAACATTATCAATTTCCTAGTTTTCTCTTGAAATGTGTTGTTAACGATATATTAATAAATTTTTATCCATTACTTAACTAGACTCATTGTATTGATGATGAACCTTGATAAAGGTTTATAATACTGGCATATCAAATGGAGTCTACAATTACCTTAGATACCACTCCTCAAACCTATCAACCCATAATTTAAGAGAAGATATTGTAAATATGTTTTTTGTCAAAATGACATTTTTGAATCATGTAAGGTTCACAAAGAGATTACAGTATATAATAGTCCTTGTTTTTTGTTTAACCTTTTCACATAAATATAAGATGGAATTTTGAAAAGATAATTGCGGAAGCCCTCTCAAACTTCTTCTTGTGTGAGATCCAGAAACTAGCAAGATCCACATTGAACTTTGAAGTATACTTTTTCAATGTGTTTGAATAATAACTATATGCACCGAGTTTTGAAAACAGAAATGGGAATCCCTATCAATCCCTCTCATTTGACATCTAGATGTTAGTAGACTCAAGACTAAAATTTGAAGGATAACTTTTTAAGTGTTCTAATACTTAGATTTATTATGGTGAAGATGATGCTTAGGGATTAGTGGAGTTTGAAATTGAATGGTTAGTTACTCATGAACTGGGTCCATATGGACAAACATATCAATTAGCTTTGTGATCGTATTCGTGGGTAAGTTTGTCAGTACCCTTCCTACGTTATTGAAATTTTTAACTGTCGAAGAGGTTTAGGTGTCTTTACCCGGGGTTGAAGGGAGTTTGGGATCTCGTGTTGGTGTTGAGGGGTTGAAATTTCTTTCAAGGGACCCTCTAGGGGTTAAAGAGTTTCCTTTAGTCAGTCCTCATGAGTTTTCATGAGATGTATCAGCGGAGGATGTCTCACCTCCCATAAATCTTGTTCCTTTTTTCCAATCAGGTGAGTTTCCTTCGTTGGTGGAAGCTCAAAGAGATTTCTAGACATTTCAATTTCCTCCTCACTTGTACAGGACTCTTAAATAAATGGTTTTGAAGGGGGTCTCATGCCTTTAAGCATTTTCTCCTCCTCTGCAGACGATTTGGGCATTTTTCCCATCTCCTCCTCTCTAACCCTAACATCACTATCTGTAAGCCTCGCAAGATGAAAATCCAAGAAAGGGCTAGGGAGGGGGGGAAAAACACTCCTTTTGAACCCTCTTATCTGAATCCTTGGGTATCTTCCTTATTTGATAAGGGTTTGATGAGTATTTCCTTGGCGGTCATTCCAGCGTCTCCCTAGGCTCTTAGAGAGATTACAACCCCTGATGTGGCTTTAAACTAGGGGGCTTGCTGGTGGCCCAAAACAAACTTCCCTTAAGCATCTGATCAAGAATTTGTGTCTAGGGATTTTGTTACTGCAAGAAACTATGTTGTTAGTGGGCCTTACGTGTGATTACTTTCTCAAGCTAAAACCCCTTTGGCAAGTTTGTGCAATGGATGCCGTTGGTTTTGAGATTTGAGCTCAGAACTTCAGAAGCAAATTCCAGGAGTATCTTCTAGTGAAATCCCTCCCCGCTTGATCTAGGTAGATTCTCATGCTCCTCTCTTCCATTTTGATGCAATTTTTTAAAATTTTTATGGTCTATTTAATTTTTTGAGCCATCCAAACTTATGTGTTTAGGCCCACGTAGAAATTGGGCCTTTTTATGCCTATAGCGCTTGCCATACGCAGAAAATGCACCAAAACCCATGTACATACGCGGCTATTTTGCAAACAGTCGCTTACAGGGCCGCGAACAAGGATTTAATGGGCAAAAACTGATCAAAAAATTGGTTTTTTTGTGCAGGGTGGCGCTAGAGTGGAGAGAGAGAGAGAACATGGTGATGTTGAGGAAGCTGTGCAAGGTGATCTTATGGCTCAACAAGCATTACGGGCATGTGGCTTGTACAAGTTTTGGTGTCTTGGCAACCTGAGGGGCAAACCAAGACTACTCCAGCTACTGGTGGACTATTGGGATCCAGAGTCTGAAACATTTCAGATAGATGGGATGTCGCTCAGCATTGAGGTTGAGGACATATATTTCATCACAGGTTTGTCTCGACGAGGGGAGATGGTGAACCTCTGATCCAGTGGGCCAGGAGGCGGGCTGACCATAGATGAGTACATTGATGTGTACTGCTTTCCGAATACAGAAAAGGTTGGGAGTCAAATCTCGACAAACTCTATTCAGATTCTGGGGTTGAAAGCCATACTTTTGGCACCAGGCAGGACTGCAGGGTTGGCTTCACTCCACCAGGCCTCATGGCCATTGATGTTCTATGCAGTAGAGTGCATGAGAACTACGGTATATGACTAGAGTACTATGCTGCTGAGCAACATGAAACAACAGCTCAGTGACTGGGAGATGGGTAGAGTGCGAACTTCGGGTTTAGTAGCATACTGAACACATTTTTATTTGAGCAGGTGCTAGGGCTAAGCCCTAGAGTAGACATTGCTCCACATGGATTTTGGGATCCAGCCCAGCAACGCTGGGTGAACATCATGCGCAAACTGGGAGGTGGAAGGGTGGCTAACCCCTACCTAGCAGAGTTCTTTCCATGGCGGTAGAGACAGATCGTCTCCATAGATGACTACCCCTATGCAAGGATAGACTTCTGTGGAGACCCAGATATGCCCCTACCATCGGGAGCGACTTACGGTGACATAGGTAACAAATCCCAAACCCACTTTTTTTATTTTGAGTTATTTAATTTTTTTGTGTTTTTTGATATGTATGAAATCAAAGGGCATGTTTTTGGTGTGACAACACATAGTGACAATCAGTCATGTATATGCAGATGTAGGATCACGATGTCCAGATGGATTTCCTTGTCATCAAAAGAGGGGAAGAGGAGATTATACTATGGGTGTGGATGCGAAGCAGACACTCCAAAGCATTCACACGAACTTTGTTTGTTTGACACACAAGGTACAAATGGCCCAAGTCGAGGACTTGCGTGAAGCCATGCAGTGCCAGGTGGTTGGTGTACCACGAGCATGGGCTTGATTATTTTGCCAGCTAGCCAGAGCCGTAGTGTGCAATCATGATCAACACCCTCCTCCACCTCAGGCTTAGAGACCTGAGTGTATCTATTTTTGTATGACTGTGCAGTGTATTTTGGTGGCTCGAAAGCCCCAATTTTGTATATGACACTTATGTATTATGACGTCACTTTTTGAAGTTAATGAAAAAACTTTTATGATGATCGATTTTATTTTATTTACATGTGTGTAAAATGTGTTTCTGATATGCTTATGGTTTGTGAAACAAATGCCAATATAACACATAGTTAGCATATGAGTCAGCAACTTGATTAAAATTTCTTGGAACATGAATGTATCTTATCAAATTGTCATTCTAGCAATCTAACACGTAAGAATCTTCATAATAATGTTTAATCCCTAATATGATACAAGCCATTAAGCTATGAAACCACTAACTATGAATCAAGACATACCTCAAGAGAATGAACACCATGTGAAATGGCATCACACAATAACTCAATGATGGCACTATATTCAGCAACATTGTTTGAGAAAGGTCGTAGACATACGCCTCCTGAAGACAATACTTGCCCATAGGAGTATAGATCACCCGATAAGCCGAAGATGATTTTTGAGTGTGGCGGCTAGCACCATTAATGAATCCTATGTAAATAGAATACTCCATCAACATATGCCATAAGAAACGAAAGCTAATCAACAAACCCAATCACCATAAGAAAACCTAACTATGCAAAGAAAAAATGTACAATAATATACAAAAATCAGCCCTGGCTGAAGATCATGCATAGTATTTTTTGAGATAGATCCTATTTCTAGGCTCCACCAAGGTTATCCCTTCATAATCAACCAGCTCATAGGTGCCTTTCTCTAAGACTCGTTTAACCATGTAAGGACCATGCCACATGGGATTAAATTTCCTTGCCCCCAAGGGTTCTTTAGTGCTATCCCACAAAAGGACCAAGTCACCTTAACTAAAATTTCTTGGACTGACAGACTTATCATGTTGGAGCTTAACGCGACACTTGTTAACCTCTAGAGCCACTAAGGCATCTCAACACTGCTCATCAAGCTGCTCTAAATGGACCAAATGCTCTTCCAATGCGGAAGTGTCTGGTAAAAGCTCTACAGCTAGCTTTAGAGAAGGGATTTCACATTCAATTGGTAAAATAGAATCCACCCCATGCACAAGTTGATAGGGAGAAAAATCGTTGATAGTATTTATCGCGATTCTATAGGCCCACAAAGCAGGATACAACATGATATGCCAATTAGTCTTGCTTGGTGTGATGGTTCATTGGAGAATGGACTTAAGTGACTTGTTCACTACTTCAACCTTTCCATTCGCTTGAGGGTAGTAAGAAGAGGAGTGCTCTTTCTTATAGCCTAGCTTGGAAGCCAAATCTTCCATGATTTTATTTTGAACGTGCCTACCATGGTCAGTGACAAGCTCTCTTGGAATGCCGAACCGGGTGATAATCTGGTTGAAAACGAAATGCACGGCTGTATCACCGTTGGATTTAAATGTGGGCATAGCCTCTACCCATTTCGTGAAGTAATAGAAAACCACAATATTATGGTGATGCCCCCCAGTCGAGGCTGGGTTGCAATCCATGAAATCAAGCCACCACTTGGTGAAGGGACCGATGATGATAATAGGATGCAACAGGGCTGAACCTGAGTGCATATTACCTACAAACACCTGGAAAGGGTGGCACTTCTTGACAGCATCAACGCAATCTTTGAATATAGACGGCCAAAAATAGCCCTCTCTCAAAAAAATTTGGGTTGTAGAAAGCCCAGATAAATGACCACCACACACCCCTACATGGAAATCATTAAGCACAACCTCAGCCTCATCATGGGTTAAACAACGACATAAAATGGAATCTACCCCATGGCGGTACAAAGTGTTATCCACTATGAGGTAGTTCTTTGCTACATGACATAATCGTCGCCGCTCATCCCATGAGAGGTGAGTAGGGACCTTCAATGTTTGCAAATACACGATGATATCTATGTACCAAGGGTCCACAATTGAGATGAGGAATATATTCTCATCGACAAAAGTATCCTCATAAACCTCCTCTTCCTCCAAACTTGGAAAATCTGATATGAGCTCCACAAAGATTAACGAATTATTTGATTTTGCCCAAACAAATTCGAGATCAAACTCTTGCAAAATCACAATCCATTTATTATATTTTCCCCCAATCATCCTTCTAGTGAGGACGAACTTAAATGGATTGATATGAGCTACAACCAAAGTTTGGCAAAGGAGAATGTAATGTCTCAAACGTTGAACCGCATGAACAGTGGCTAAGGAAAACTTCTCCACATGGGAATAGTGAAGTTCCACATCAATAAGGTTTCATTTCAAATAATATATGACATGCTCATGGAGCTCCTCATCCTCCTGAACCAAAATCATACCAACCGTCTTCAAAGACACGGCCACATAAATCAAGAAGTCACGGCTATATTATGGTGGACTGAGAACCGGGGGCGTTTCTAAGGCTCACTTAAGAGCATGTAAAGACTCCTGGGCTCGCTCATCCCAGTAAAAATGGGTGTCCTTCTTCAGGAGACGCATGAATCCTTTAGTCAAGTTGGAAAAATTAACCACGAACCTTCGCAAGAAGTTCGACATGCCTTGCAAACACAGAAGGTGTCGAATGTTACGCGGGGGAGACAATTGAAGTATTTCCTCAACCTTTAAGGGATCGACTCTAAAACCCTCCTTTGATATGATGAATCCTAGTAAACGACCAACTGTCATGCAAAAGACGCACTTATGAGGATTTAAACGAACTTGATAATGAAGACATCTTTCAAACACTAATCTCAAATGATATGGATGATGCACTCTCAAACGAGAGTGAGCAGCAAGATCATCGAAATATACTTCGATAATCATTTTAAGATCGTGAAAGATTAATGTCATGGCCCGCTGAAATGTAGCTTTGGTATTTTTAAGGCCGAAGAGCATCTTCTGATATGCAAAATTACCCCAAGGACAAATAAATGCGGTCTTGTGTTGATCCTCGAGCTTAATTTGAACTGATTATATCCAGAAAATCTGTCCATAAAAGAAAATACCTCACTTCCCACACGTTCATCCAAAATTTGGTCAATAAATGGTGTGGGGAAATTATCCTTAGGACAGGCTCGATTTAAGTCATGGAAATCAGTGCATATGCAGATCGCTCCCTGATTCTTATCCACCGGAATGGGATTTGAAACCCACTCCATCAAGGGAATGGGATAGATAAAACCAAATTTAAGTAGTTTCTCTATCTTAGCTTTAATGGTGGGTTCTTTTCTAGGATTCATAGCACACAAATATTGTCGAACCATTTTTGCATCCGGACAGGTCTTGATCTCATGTTCGACAATACGAGGGTCTATACCTGGCATTTCTTTGTATGACCAAGCGAAAATATCATGAAACTCCTTAAACAACTCGATATACTCCTTAATCTCATCAAGAGAACGATCCTCCCCAATGTAAACATTCTCAATCTTACCAGGATCACGAGAAACATTGATAGGAATTGTTGGTGACAAATTAGCCATGTTCCCATCAGCCATCTAACCAGGAGAGCTTAATGGGACCACGGGGCTACAAATTTTCTCGCTAAGAATCTCCCTAAAGTCATCACACTCCAAACGGTTGATCTTAGCAAGAAAATATGATTGATGGTGCAAATATTCCCAAGGTTTCTCAACCCCATACATGGCCTCAAGAATAGCTTCATTTGATGAAAAAACATCACCAAGGTAGTCATGCGAGTGAGATGACTCTACTGCCCATACAGGAAGCACATAAGGGTCCTCCTCCTCCATCCGCGAAGAGGAAGGACTAGGCTCTGCAGCCTGATCAAGATTCACTTGATACGCCACCATTGTTGCAGGCAACGACACGTCTCTCTCAATAGGAATACTCGAAGTACTTAGTGAATGAAGAATCCAAGGATCTTCCATATGAGTAGTGCGAAAAGGTACCAAATTCAACGAGGATGAAGCCCCACCAAGACTAGACCCAATCATAAGAACAGGAGCAGGACAACTAAAGGTTCCCATAAAGAAGGATACACACCCACACCCACATTCTCTGTTGTCGGCTGAGAATGATTGATAATTGGGATAGAGGCTCCTGATGATGCATTGACACTCGGATTATGGAACAAATTTTGATCAATCATAACAATCTTCCCATTAAACGGAAAGCATACCACTTGAAATAGGGAAGAAGCTATGGCTTGCGTACTATACATCCAATTCCTACCTAGCAAAAGATTGTAGTCAAGGGGCGCATCAACCACCTAGACCTCGATCGCGATGGTCTTCCCTCCCAATTTGACCTCTAGAGAAGGAAGTATGTCATGTGGCCGAAACAATCTACCATCGAAATCTGTCAACATGTTGGCAGATTGAGACAACGTAGGAGAACCTAAGCCCTTCCAACAAGAAAAAGACATAACAGAAGAAGCAGTGCCTTCATCAATGACAGTACGCATGATGGTGTTGTTGAGACACTCTACATGAATCAAAAGAGACACGTAGTAAGGAAAGTGAGGTTGTACTCCCATGGTTTCAAATTTGATAATGGAAGAAGAGCTATCATCACTAACTTTAAGAGAACACAACAAGGGCTTCCTCTGCGGAGGACAAGTCTGAAACACTTCTAATGTAGACATCGCACAAGGAGTCTGGCCCAAATCCTCGACAACCGAATAGTTTTGGGTGGTTCAAGCATTAGGATTGTTCCCCAAACACTTTAAGACTCCCTTAGGAATGCGAGGTGGAGCTTCAGGTTTATTCGTAGGCTTTTCAATTCACAAAGGGCTCTCGGATGGGGAAGGTTCTTTCCTAAGGTCTGGTTGTGATGAACCATAATCTTTCACATGAGTCACAAATTTAGTAGCACACACCATGTTGATGCAACCATGACCACCAGTGGCCTCCTCTTGTTTGACCCATGAAGGGCTGCATGGAATCATTGTGATGTGGGGTACCTTGATTATGCGGCGCTACAAAGCCATAATTAGAAGAGTAAGCAGTTGTTGATACCCGTACAATGAACTATTCCAAAACCCTAAAAACTAGTCTTGTTGATGCACCTTAGAAAAGAAAAGAGTGTAATCCATTTTATTATGCGTTGATTTTAACTGGCTTTATTACACAAAGGGTAAATGGTCACGCAACTAATGAAGTTATGGCGCAACAAGAAGTAAAATGCACACCTAACAATCAATGCAAATGCATTGTGTCGAATGAAAAATAGGGTATGCTAATACATGAAGTGCACAATTTTTCCTTCAAATGTATATGCAATCATTCCTATATGAAAATCTAACTACAATTCACCAAGAAAACCTAATGCAGCGTCTGGAACTTTAGGGTTATCAGACAGGACATAACAGAATAGAACTGTTACGGAGGATCACCCTCATTATGATGACACCAACGCTATGACCACCACTACCAACAAGAAGAAGCCTACATAACCCTCACGTCGGAGCATGCTGGACGATTATGAAGGACATGAAATAGCGAACAAGTATGAGCTCGGGCGAGAGTTGGGACGAGGGGAGTCCAGGATTACGTACCTGTGCAGCGACAGAGAAACCGGGGAGGTCCTTTCATGGAAATCCATTTCGAAAAAGAAGCTCAGGATGCCCGTCAATGCGAAGGATGTGAGGCGTGAAGTGCAGATCATGAAGCATTTACCCGATCACCCCAACATTGTCAGCCTCAAGGAAGACTACGTGAATTAAATTATTTTTCTTCGTTATGTAATTTTGGGCCGATCTTTGTATGGGCGTTGTAGGCGAGTGTAATGTAAGATAGAGACATAATGTGTGTATATATTATTCACTTCTAAACTTGGCTTTCATAACAGTGCTGACGGAGAGAATTTTGCTTAAATTTAGCTTGAGAAGCCTAAATTAGAAAGCTGACAATTTTAAGTATGCAGTCAATTCTATTGCTTCAGTAAGAGCTAATTTCTTGTAAGTGGGAAGACTGAAAATAATTCTATTGCTTCAGTTCAGGTGTAAACATGTAGCTTTTCCTAAATTTAGCAGGACTAAGCTCAAGTGCTTTAAAAATATAGTACTACCCTTTCCTGTAGTCGGTAAAACAGTGTTTTCTACTTTCTCAGTACAGTGTGCTTTCCAAATATACAACTGTTCTTTACTAGACTCGGCAAAATTAAGTGTTTTCTACTTTCTCAGAACATTTTTCTCTCCTAAGAAAGCAAACTAAGAATTCCAATTGAATGTCTTAACATGGGCGTATGCATTACTTGCAGTTCCCCTCTTCCTTCTTTAAACTCCTCGAGGCTATTATTTGTTCTGCAATTTGTCCTTTTGTTAGAGAATTGCTTTGAGCGGACATTCTTCGTATTAATTTCTAAGCCAGTCCTCAACAATGGTGATCGCCTTCCAAACCGATCATATCTGGATCTCGACACACCACCCGGATCTTCCCTGCCACATATCAACAATGATTGTTGCATTCTTCAAAAATAGTTGTGCAACATCTCTATTAAAAACTATTAGAAGAGATCTTCTAAGAGACACAGGACAGTCGGTAATCCTATTTTACGTCTTTTACATTTTTGCCCAACCTATATGGATACTGGTAACTTGTTACAGATTCCAGCCCCTATTTATCCAAGGATGGATGAAGAATCACACTAAAGAAAAAAACAAATTATCAGTTGCAAGTTGCTTTGTAGCAGAGGTGGGCCTCTGAAGCTCTTTTATGATTTGTTTCTAAACCAAACTTAGTTAAAACAAAGTATTTTATGGTATTTTCTTTGAGTAACTCTCTTTTATTGAATAATTGAGTTAACATGGTCCTATTCATTACTTTGCTATGGCGAGTATGTATCTTATCCCTCTCTATGTTCATACTTCATAGTTATTTTACTTTTATGATTTACTCATATTTAGTAGAAAGTCTTTTCTTATGTGCATTTAGACTTTTAAGTAAACCACATCCTTTGTTCTTTTCTTCTTTGTCAAGTTCAATATTATTTGGTATAGAGCTATATCATGGGTTTTTAGAAATGTCTTAGTTATACACTTACTTCACAGATTTTGTCAGCAATACATGGGTAGTCTGTACCTCAGCTTTCCAAGTGCAATTATTAGGGGATCGAATTTTCAAGGGTGGACAGATAATGGTTGACCTCTGAAAATGAGGAAACTGTTATAACTTTTATTTTGAACAAAACAGTATTCGGAAATTATACTTATTCTGCAAGTAAAAAATTTGTATAAACTCTAAGAAAGATAAGGATACAAAAAAACAGATTTTATTAATATATTGGAATTTGACAATCTTTAGTATAAGCAACAAGATAGTATATAGATCCATAAATTTATGCAATGTTACTTGATTGTAACATAAGAACTACAAAATCTAAAAATCCATTCTCATTTGGATGAGAGAAGAATACATGTCGATAATGTAATGGCCGATTATGTGAAGAATATAATGTCTTGTTGTATATGTCCACATATCCTTGCTTAGCTTGCAACACGACATTCTTTTATTGCACCCCTAGGTACAATTGCTAGTTTATTTTAAATATATATACCCAGGTGGTCTTATATATACCCAGGTGGTGTTGTCATAGTTGAATGAAAAAAATGAAATAAAATTATGGCTTTCTAACAAGGAATGAAGGAAATATTTTAATGTCCGCCAAGCTAAGAATAGCCTATGGGACAGACCAACTCGCACACTCTTTTCTGCAATTCAATCCTTTGTTTGTTTAACTTGATGATAAGCACCCCCAATTTTTCCACAGACCCTTCGTTAAATAAATCATCCCAAGATTTATACGTCAAGGCATTTGCGTACCTGTCCCTATTGTCCTTAAAGGCTTCACACTCTAAAATGAAATGTTTTTTCTGTCTCCACCTTACCAGCAGTGCAAAAAATACACACTCTTTCTGTCCAAGCTTCTTTTAGCCTTTTCCAGAGCCCAGTCTCACATCGGAGTTGATGGGAATTATTTCTTAATTGAGCAATGAGAATTTTGGCTTTCGAAGGTATATTGGTCCCTATGTACGCCTTTTGATACTGATTGTAGGTAGGGTTGAACTCTTCAATATAATACTTTCTTTTTCTCCCTAGCTCTTTATCCCAAGTTCGCTTGTGGAACTTATTGATAACAAAAGCTTTTTTTTTTTACTATTCGTAGGGCACATGCTAAAGCACATATCCCACTTGCCAAGCCACTTAATATTTTGCCACATCAAAGTCTTCTTTCTTTTGCACAATATGTCATTGAAGACAATCTAATAGTACTTAAGATAGATTTTATATATCTTACATATAAATGTCTATAATGTTGGAGAAGAATGCTTTACTTGATATTTTACTATATTAAGAATGATTAGGTGTATATGTGAACTATAAGCTAATGAGGGATTATAGAGTAGTTTGTTTAAGCGACATTGAATTTTTCGACAAGGATTTTACCATTATATTTGTGTATAAGTATGTGCATTTATGAATAAAGAAATTAAAAGTTTTTTTTTAGTATTTTATTGTCTTGTTATCTTACATGTATGTGCATTTCTCTCTTTGTATTATTTTTTTTATGGTATCAAAGTTGGATTGAGCTTAGCTTCTTTAGGGGAGAGTCCAAGAAGTTGAGATCCTATGATATGTAATCTCCTTGGCATTATAGGAATAGGATACAATTTTGTAATAGGATTTGCACAAATAAAAGTATGTTTGTATTTGTAAATAAATATGCAAGTTGCTTCCCATATATGTTATCACTTAAACAAGAGTCTTTATATGTAATTCACTTCGAGAGAAAAGATCAAACAAAGGATTGAGGTTAAATTGAATGGTCACTAATTGAACCTTTTCAAGTAAAGAAAGCATGTATTAGACAGAGGAAGGAACCATGCTCTATTCATGATTTGTAGAGAATATTAAATCGAGTTGTGTTTTGAAGAGAGAAAGCATATTAT
>LPNX010452428.1:0-43331 GCA_001517045.1 Pseudotsuga menziesii
TTGATGACATGTTCACTGTTTGAGTTTCATTTGTATTTTTCGGTTTGGAGAGTATATTGTACTTATAGGTTAGAAGTGAGGGGGAAGGGGCAATATATATATATATAATTTTGGGGTAGTGATAAAAATTTGAAATGTAATTTTGTTATGAAACATTTTTAATAATGAAATTCCATTTTTAATAAATTTCATTTTTTTAATATATTTTCTATTTTAGTTTTTTTAATTTTTTAATTTTTTAACCAAAATATATTTCTTTTCAAATTTTAGTAAATAATTTCAAAAGAAAAATAATATTGTTAATTAAAAAAATCTATGGCATGTATTTTTGTTAAAAAAATTGAAAAATATTATTGTAAATTTAAAAAAAATATTCCTATTTATCCAATTAGATTTTTAAAACACTTTTTAATAAATATTACAAATTATTAATAAAATATTTATTTTTTATATATATATTGAATTAAAATTTCAAGTTTAAAAAAAAAAATATTATTGTAATAATATTTTTAAATAACATTAAATTTTATAATATTAAAAATCTTAATAAAATACTCTTTAAATATATTTGTTTTAATCAAACTATAAAATATTAAGTTTATTTAAAAATAAATAAAATTTAATAAAATATTTATTATATTAATTTTTTAAATAACTTTAAATTTTTAATATATTTGGATTTGTTTGAAAATTATATTTAGAAAAAATTTTAAAATTTATAGTTTGAAATATATTTTATTTTGTTTGAAAATTATATTTTGTTTCATGGATTGCTTATTATATGTTTACAAATAAAAAATAAAACTAAATAAAATATTTTTCCATCTTATTTTTAATATCGGTATCCATGCTAAATTCCTTAACCACTTGTACAACATGAGTGGGCCTAATGGTTAAGAGCATGTGTTTCCTCTTAGGAGGTCACGGGTTCAAATCCAGAGGGGGGTAGTGTATGTACACCTCTGTAGACTTTAACAGTTAAATCGTTGCGCAGAGGGGGGTCCCTTGTCCCATAAACAATGGGGTCTCATACACCAATTTGGTTTCTCGCTTGGCGGTGACCTTAAAAATAGATTATTATTATTATTATTATTATCTTTTTGCAAAGCAACAACAAAGCTAAATAAAATATAATCACTTTATTTATTTTTTATAATTTTAATATTTGCATAAAAACTTAAAAACATCATAACTTAAATTCTTAATAAAATAATCATTAAATATATTTTTTTATTAAAAGATTAAATTTAGTTAAAAACACACACACACATACATTTTAATAAAATAATGA
This sequence comes from Pseudotsuga menziesii, assembly GCA_001517045.1. Taxonomy (NCBI): domain Eukaryota; kingdom Viridiplantae; phylum Streptophyta; class Pinopsida; order Pinales; family Pinaceae; genus Pseudotsuga; species Pseudotsuga menziesii. The sequence goes on from LPNX010452428.1 coordinate 1,292, forward strand.
TTGTATTAAATTTTTTAATATATTTTGTTAAAACATTCTTTATAAAATACTCATTTAATATATTTCTTTTAATTTTGCAAATAAATTTTAATAAATATTATAGATTATCAATTCTCTCTGTCCAAGATGGAAGATTTCGTGTGTAAAAAAATGAATGGTGGAATAAAGGTGTATACCATAACATGTATGAATTGTATCGACTATGTAATGGATAAAGCATTTATTTAGAGAAATTAATCTGGTGAATCGTATCGTATTGTTCATTCCATTCAAAATAATTATTTTTGCCCTATTTTTCTGACCTACATTGCCCAAAAAATCATTCATGCATCATACAATGCAAAAACAATGATTGTAATGGTAAGAAAAAACATACCAAAAAAAATAGAAAAGATTGAACATCTAGTGTCATATTTTTACTCTCTCCCTAATAATTTTAAACAAGTTAGTTTTTTTTTTACGAGAACGGTTAAAATTTATTTATAATCTGGCAAGGGGGCTGTCAGGGCCTTTACAGTGCAAATTTGAGTAAACTAAACTGATCTTCATCTCCAGCTTAAACACATAGCCTTAGTTAACAAAATCCAGTAACTAAATCCATAATTTTAGAATGTGGATCTGTGACTTCAGCGATTCGATCCTCTCCTTGCAACACTGTTCCTCTTCCATATCCTGCAGGTTCACTCGACTAGAGGTAATGCGGGGATTGATTTCATCTGGCTCCTTCTATTTTTTTGATGATCTACCAGTAATCCTTGATCCAAGCTGAGTTGAAGATTCTGTCTGAATGGCACATCTCTGAGCTGTAGATTCTGCCTGTCTGTCCAAATTCTTGTTCCTTCAAATGCTGTTAATGTTAAGCCAACGCTCTTCTTCACGAGAGAGGGTAGTCGAATTTTTGATAAGGGGCTTAGTACTTAAGGCTTCTGAAAGCATAGACTGAGCTTTGATAGCCACCTGAGGAGGGATCCTACCTTCCTCCTTAAAAATTCTATTGTTCCTCTCCAGCCAAATCTTCCAACACAAAAAATTGGGGGTCCACATCCAAACGAGTTTGAGGAGATTTTTCTTGCTCAGATTGAAGGGAGAAAGGGATTCCCAGCTGCTTATAAGCTCCGTTACTAAATTTGGTAGTATTAAAGAGGTGGATCCTAAAATAAGCCTCCAAGCTTCTTTAGTAAATACACAGGTAATGAAGAGATGCTCGACAGTTTCTTCAGACCTGTAACACAGAGGGCAGCGGGAGGGCCCTTCCCAGCCTTTCCTCTTTAGGATTTCGCTGGTCAAAATGTTGTTGTAAAGCAGAGTCCATATGAATATGTCTACTTTAGGAATTGAAGGGAAGTTCCAGAGAGATTTCCACGGGATGGGATTGGTAGGGACCCAAGGCAGCTCCAAAATAGCAGAGTAGCCAACAGCTGCAGTGTGTTTCCCCGAGCCTGAACCCCAACCTTGCTTATCTTTGGATCTGGCGTTGAAGGGCGACTTCCCTTGAAGGAATTCCAGCAGAGTTGAAGCTTCCTCCTCAAGCTCGCCCGGATAGTCTCCTAGGTTCCAGCATTTCCAGGATTCTATGTCATCATTGTTCCAGGAGGAGATGTCCCACAGAGTGTCGCACTTTTTAGAATGGAGCCAAGCTTTGATGTTTCCCAGATCAATTGACCCATTGAGTGGCTGATCCCCAAGGATAGAATCCTCCCAGATTCTAATTTTTTCCCCGTTTCCCAGAATCCACATGAGCTTAGAAGTGAAGTAAGGAAGGGCCCTTTTGCAGAGAGAGAAAATCAGGGATCCTTTCTGCACTTTTGTAGTCTTCTCGAGACATCTCTCCTTGTCTCATGTGAAGTATTTTTTCCAGATAATTTGCTAGCTCCACGTTCTTTTACCAGTGATCATATTCTAGAGAATTTTGCCACCCATGGCTAGGTTTTGGGTAGCCACATCTCTGATTTGGAGGCCCCCCTCCATCTTGGACTTCATGACCTTGTCCCAGCTCACTAGGTGAAGCTTCTTTTCATAGTTTTGACCACCTTCCCAGAGGAAGCGATGCGGCAGTTCATCTATTTTGTTTGTTATGGTTTTTGGGGCTAAAAGAACCGAGCATTGATAGATTGGGAGGCTGGTAAGGATAGAGTTCATCAGAATAACTTTACCTACTTTGTTGAGCCAATTTGCCCCCCACACATGGATCTTGTTTTTTAGCTTGTCCAGAAGGGGAAACCAATGGACAACTCTAGGGGAAGCTTTGAAAATTGGAATTCCTAGGTAGGTAAAAGTGTCCCAAATTGTAACGCCTCCCATTTCCAGAATCCTAGATAACTACAGCATTTCGCGAGGAGAGCAGTTCCAGCCGTAGATATTACTTTTATGAAAGTTTATTTCACTTCCAGAGCTGTCTCTGTAATAGTCAAGTTCTGTTTTAAAGTTCCTTGCTGTATTAAGGTTGGCAGCTTCTAGCAAAAGAGTATCATCAGTGAACTGGGTGTGGTTTACCTCCTTGACCTTTGGGATAATTCTGATGCCTGAGAGAGACCTATTTTGGAGACATCTGTTCAATTAGAAGCTTAGAACGGAGGCTTGTATGACATAGAGCACAGGGGAAAGAGGACAGCCTTGCCTTAAACCTCTTGACTCTTGGAAAAAGTTGGCAGGATGACCATTAACCAAAGGAGCAATCCAAGGGGTTGATATGCAAGCTTTGACCCACTCTATGAATTTCTGATTGAACCCAAAGTTTCTCATGGTTGCAAGAAGGAAATCGTGCTTGAATCTGTCAAAAGCATTGGCCAGGTCCAGCTTCACCACCATACCCTTCTCTTTTTTCTTGCAACTGGTATGAATGGCTTCTTGGACTAAGATAATGTTGTCCATAATCTGTCTTCCTCTCACAAACCCACCTTGATTCTGTTGGCATGATTCTTTTGAGTCTGTTGGCCATTATTTTGGTAATGATTTTGTATCACGTATTGCATAGGGATATAGTCCTGAATCTGTTAAATTTCTTAGCCCCTTTTCATTTTGGAATAAGGGTCAAGAACGAAGAATTGGTGCTGCCACCCAAAGTTGGTACAGATATGAGACTTCTAGACCATTCTGTACAAATCATTTTTTATAATGTCCCAGTAGGATATATAGAACCAGGATGTAAATCCATCCGGCCCAGGTGCTTTGTCAGGATCCATTTTGAAGAGATATTTCTTGATTTCACGAATGCTAACAGGACTATCCAGCATCAGGTTGTCATCATCATTGATCAAATTTGGAATTTCTGATAGAGGATAGGAATTTGGGTCCACTTGCTCCAGATCCAGGGTGGTATAGAGATTTTTGAAAAAAGGAATGTGCTGCGTCCTTAATGCCACTAAAGTCCTTTATGAATTGGTCATGCACCTGGATTTCATTAATGGAGTTATAGATTTTCCTAGCTTGGGCTTGCTTGTGAAAGAACGAAGTATTTTTGTCTCCAGCTTGAAGCCAAAGCGTCCTTGATTTGACTCTCCAGAAATTTTCCTCTTCTCTACATGCTTTGTGGTACTTCCTTTGCAGCTCTGCTTCCTGGTTGAGCAAGGCAGGAGTAACTAGGAATTCTTCCAAGACCAATTGATGCCGTTCCAACTCCTTCTGGATTCTTTTCCTTTCAGCCAGAGGAGAGCTTAGCTTTTTAGCCCAAGATTTCAGATCATCTTTAAGTCTTTTGAGCTTTCCTTCCCAGACATAAAAAGGGGACCCATAAACCGGTTCATTCCAGGAATTAGTCACAAGGTTGAGAAAGCCTTCCTGATTTACCCAAATTGGGCTAAATCAGAAGGGGACAGGGCCTAACTTTTCCCAAGGAAAAATGGAGAGTGAAATTGCTTTGTGATATGAGGTATAATGCGGGAGAATCTTGGAGGTCGCCATCAGTACAAGGGTAAGGAAAGAGGAATGGATAAGGAAACGGTCTAGGCGGGAAACTATGTGACCAGGTCCTATTCTTTTGTTGGACCAGGTGTACTTTCCTCTATCAGGAATGATATCTTCAAGTTCCCAATCCAGCATCAGGTCTTCCACCCACTCTCTTGCAGGATCCTAGACAATTGATCCCCCTTTATTTTTAGCCAGAGCAAGGGTAACATTTAAATCTCCAGCCACTACTAAATTTTTAGGATTATGATGGTTGAGAAACCATTTTAAGGAATCCCAACACTCTTTTTTCTCAAGAAATGAAACCGGAACATATATATTGAACAGGATTACTAGATGAATGGATTCTTTATGGAGCATTTTTGTGTATAAACAGTGAGTGGTTCCTTCTTCTTCTATTAGATCAAGCTTTGCGAAGTCCCAAAATGTTGCTAATCCCCCCGAAGCTCCTCTTGCACTCACAGCCCTACCCGAGCCTTTCTTCCAGAATGAGTTACTTACTCAGAGGAGAGAATCCTCCTCTAGTTTCGTCTCCTGGATTAGGAGGACTTCAGGCCTCATTACTCTTACTAAATCCCTTACAGCTTCTTCTTTTAGAGTGTTGCCTAGTCCTCTCCAGTTCCAGGAGACGCATTGCATTATTTACCTGGATGAGGGGGATGGCCCCCTTTCGGGGTCTTTCCAAGCTTCATCCCCGATCTGGTATTCATCATTTCTAGAATTGTGTGCTATGAGCCTTGAACTACATCCTTATAGGACTGCTCTTCCCTTTTCTTCTTCTCAGGCTTCCGTCCACGCTTTGGCTGATCTGGGGTACCTGACGGACTACTTGCTTCAATATATCCTTCCTCAGAGGATTTAGTCCCTGTTTCTGAACCCAATCTAATTTGTTCCTTTAATGGACTGGAGGCAATAGGATAAGGGTTTGGATCTGTTGAGGCTTGTGGCGCCTGAACTTCTTCAACTTCTGGAGTGTTTGTGGGGGTTTGAACTGCATTAGAAGCTTCCCGGGGAATAGGCTTGGAGCTGCCTTCCTTTGGTGGTTCCTGGGCCATTTTCTCCTTGCTTTTGGCATTGTTAGAGGTTTTCCCTTTCTTTACTTTCTGCCATCCTTCAGCATCTTCTTTAGCAGCGGCCATTTTGGGACAGTGTCTTTGGAAGTGGCCATGCTCTTAGCAATTCCTACACTTGAAGGGAAGATGCTCATAGTCCAGCTTCTGGTAATGAGTCCAAGATCCAACGGTTAGTTTTACTGCCTCAGGAAGGCCAGCTTCAAGATCAACTTCAACACAAATTCTGGTGCAGGTGTATTGTCCCTTATTATCGGCTTTGTCAATGAAACGTCCGACTCTGTTCCCTGTTCTTTGCAGAGATTCGAAATCCCAACAATGTACAGGAAGATTAGGGAGCCTAACCCACACCGGCACTTATTTGGGGAGATCGACCGAGGGGTCAAAATATGGTGTTCATGTATAATCCTTGTGTCCCCATGAAGTAGGGGCCATTTCTAAATATTAAGTCTCGATCTTCTTCTGAGATGAATTCAAAAACAAAGAACCCTCTCCCAACAGGGTAACATGTTACTCCATGTTTCAGGTTGGGATTCCAATTTCTTTGTATCCAGTCATCTATAGACTTGGTGGAGGGCCATAAGCCCATAAACTGACCCACAAGGCCTCACTTAGCCAACGCCAGAGCTATCTTCATTGGTTTTTCTTTAGGAAGGGCAATTTCAGGGATAGGGGAGGTCTTCTTACCTCTGCAATTGAGGAGCCTCCAAAAGGCATCCTCATCTGAAATCAATGGGGGGGGGGGGTGACCTCCCCTCCCCCAGGCGCTGCCATGACCACTCTCACCCGCAGCAGCTTCTCCAACCCTAACGCGCATGCCCAGTCGATCGGTCAATTTTAAACAAGTTAGTTATATGGAATGGATTAATCCATTTATTTTTCTCGAGTATCAAATTTCAATATTAAAACAAATCGGTTTTAATAAAATACTTCATTGTATTAAATTTTTTAATATATTTTGTTCAAAAATTCTTGATAAAATACTCATTTAATATATTTATTTTAATTTTACAAATAAATTTTAATAAAATATTTATTGTATTAATATTTTAAAGATAATTTAAAATTTTTAAAATATTTTGTTTTATTTGAAAAATATATATATACATTTTATTTGTTCTTGAGTGATCCTCTTTATTTGTTAATAACTTCATGTCCTTGCTAATAGTGTGCTTGTATTTCTATGTGGCATAGCCATTAGGTAATTCCCCTAAGTGATCCTCTTTATTTGCTAATAACTTCATGTCCCTTCTAATAGTGTTCTTGTATTTCTATGTGGCATAGTCATTAGGTAATTCCCCTACTTCACAAATGGGATATTACACCCGCAATGTTAAATCCCCGATTCAAGTCCTATGAATGCACCTAGGGTTATAGTGGTAGCGAGTTTGGATCCGAGATAGTTGTCAATTCTTGTAGTCAAATATATATATATATAATAAAAATTTTAAAAATGTATATATATTTTTAATAAAAATAATTTAAAAAAAAAAATTTAATAGCATTTAATTTTTGTTATGTAAATTTTATATTGAAAAAAAAATCACTTTTAATGAAATTTCATTTTTTTATAAATTTTTTTTATTTCAAATTCCATTTTAAATATTTTAATTATTATTTTTATATTTATTAATCTAATAATTTTTTTGAGGATTGATGGTGGTTACATTTTCTTTTCAAATTTTAAAAAATAATTAAAAACAATAATTTTGTTAATTAAAAATTTATATATTTTAAAAGATTTTTTGAAAAATATTATGGTATATTTTTAAATAATATTGGTTTTTAGCATTAAATATTAACAAAGAAAACAAAATCCAACCAAATACCTTAGAATCCAAGACTAGTCGTAAGATAAGAGGGTCTGAGGGGTCCAAGCAGGTTTTTTCCATGGAAGCCGGTCTTAGAGACTCTTATCTTATAGGTGACTCTACTTTGGGTGGACCAACCACTACAACTCCAACTGTGGTCTCTCCAATTATTCCCATTATTTATTCAGGAGGATGTTCCCTTCAGACCCCAAGTCTAGCATGATAATCTGTGGACTTCAGAACAAGGAACATAGATCCATGAAGTTATATTTAGGAGTGGTTTCCAAGGCACCCTATGGATGCGCCCAAAAATCATTCATGCTCAGTAAAGTGTATTAGTCCAAATAAAAAAGGCTTTGTGATTACAAGACAGGCATACATGCCTGTAAGTGTTCTTTTGTTTGTTCTTGTTTCCAAAATTTCAACTCCATTTTCTCTTCTTAGATACGTCTTCAAACATCTTCTTAAATCCTACAAGACCGAGGGAACTAGTTGAAGAGTATGATTTCGGTGTCTGATGGAGAGTCTTAACCAAGTTATGATAGAAGCCTCTTTGGCAGGAAAATCCAATGACAATAAGGAACCAATGCTGTAAAGTGGACAGTCAAGAAATCCATACAAAATAGAGCTAATTGGAGTCATATGTGATGCACCTTTAGCTATTACTCAAGGAATGAGGTCCCATGCTATCTTCTCTACTTAGTTGATGTGCAAATACTAATTATGAATCAAGCTAATAAGGATTAATCCAATATCTTGGAGCCTCTACTTTCCCACCAATAGTCATGATGTTCATTATTTAATACGTGTTGATTTTACAATTAAAAGTACACAGTCCATAATGTTATGGGAACATGTACCCTATCTCCCTTGAGTGCTCCACAGAGCTTAGTAAATTGTGTGTGTTGTTCGTTTACTATGAAGGAAATCATTGTCTCTTAGAGATTTGGTTGGATTTTGTTTGCTTTGTTAGTATATTTTTAAATATTGGTTTTTTAAATATATTTATTTTAATTAAATATTAAAATATTAAGTTTATTATAAGTTTAAATTTTTTAATATATATTTTTTTATTGAGAATTATATTTAGAAAAACTCTAAAACTTTCTCCATCATATTTTAATATTTACATCTATTTTAAATTTTTTGATCAATTATTATGTTTTTAATCAAGATATTAGAATATTAAATTTAGTTAAAAAAATATTCATTGTATTATATTTTTTAAAATAAGTTTAAATTTTTTAATATAATCTATTTTGATGGAGAATTATATTTAGAAAAACTCTAAACTTTCTTCATCCTATTTTAATATTCCATTTTAATATTTACATTTTCTTCGACCACTTATTATGTTTTTGCAAAGCATTAACAAAACTAAATAAAATATCTTGCCACCCTATTTTAATGTTCGCATCCATGCTAAATTCTTGAACCACTTATTATGTTGTTTTTGCAAAGCAACAACAAAACTAAATAAAATATCATTACTTTATTTAATTTTATAATTTTAATATTTACATAAAAATTTAAAAGCTTTATAGCTTAAATTCTTAATAAAATATTTATTAAATATATATTTTTAATCAAGATATCATAATATTAAATTTAGTTAATATATTTAATAAATATTTTATTAATAATTTAAGTTATAATGCTTTTAAATTTTTATGTAAATATTAATCAAATATTAGAATATAACTTAAATTTTTAATAAAAGATTTATTAAATATATATTTTTAATCAAGATATTAGAATATTAAATTTAGTTAAAAAGATATTCATTGTATTAAATTTTTTAATATATTTTGTTTAAAAATTCTTAATAAAATACTCATTTAATATATTTCTTTTAATTTTAATATATTTTGTTTTATTTAAAAATATATTATATTAAAAAAACTATAAAACTTTATCCTTCCTATGTTTCGACTTTATTAAACTTATTTTGTTTGTGCAAAGCAACCAGAAAGGTAAATAAAATATCATAACTTTACTTAATTTCATAAGCAACCAGAAAAGTAAATAAAATATCATAACTTTAATTAATTTCATAATTTAATATTTGTATGTATGAAAACTTAAAAGCTAATTGAAATATCATAACATTATTAATTTCATAATTTAACATTTGTATGTATGAAAACTTAAAAGCTAATTGAAATATCATAACATTATTTAATTTGATAATTTTTAATAAATATTGGTAATTTTTAATAAATAAGCATTATTTTTTTTCCCTCATTTAAAGATAATATCCAAGGTAGCCGTCAATTTCACCCTATCTCATCTCGTCTTATCTTTTGTCACACATCTCATCTTATCCTGTGTCTTATTCTATGTCTTATCCTATGTCACATTTCTCATCTCATCTTATCTTTTGTCACACATCTCATCTCATCTTATCCTGTCTTATTCTATGTCTTATCCTATGTCACATTTTCAGAGAGTTAAGCTAGTGTGAATTGTTGAAGTTGGGGAAGTGGGGTCGGTGTAAATTGTTGAGGTTGCAGAAGTGGGATCTCATATTATCTTATGTCACATTTCCAGAGAGTTGAGTTGGTGTAAATTGTTGGGTTGGGGAAGTTGGGTAAGGTAAGATATATGTGTTACAACTTTGTTTTGATTTAGTATAGATAAAATTTGCATTTACCATGACTTTATGCGCGTAATTTTTGCACTTCCACTTTCTATTCCACATTAATGTACTTAGTAGTTTGATTGAACTATTTGTGGTTGTGGTTGTGGTTTTATTAGACATTAATAAAACTATCTCATCAGTTCACCCTATCTTTGATGCCAGCAATAGAAGAGAGGTGAGGTCGTGTTCCTAGTTGCCAGAGGGCCAATCCTACTAGTGGACCTATTTGAGGTTTTATTAGACATTAAGAAAACTATCTCATTTGGTATTATTTTATGTCACATTTCCAAAGAGTTTAGTTGGTGTGAATTGTTGGGTTTAGGGAAGTGGAGCAATTATTTGTGCCATATTACAAATTAAAAAATCAACAAAAGTGTAATATTACATGTCTCAAAGAGACACACGAGTGACATAAAAAAACAAGGACGATCAACTGCTGGGCTATGACCCTTTACATAGACAGATGCAATCTTGTTATTTAATCCAATGTAGTTAAATCTATAAACAAATGCACTAATCCAAAAGTGAAGTCATAAGAGTCATAATACTTGTGCAAGACTTGAAGTAATATATAAGTACCACGTAATCGGCTTCAGATTGGACTTCCCCTCATTGGAGTTAATTGGATTATGGCTTGTCTTTCATCGACTAACTTTGCTGTCCTTGTCAATGAAACTCCTTCCCAGTTCTTTCCAGCCTCAAGAGGAATCAGACAAGGATGTCCCCTTTCACCACTATTGTTCATCCTTGTCATAGAAGGATTGAGTCTTTTGATTTCAAATGCTAGAGAGCATGGCCTCATACGAGGTATTAAAATCTCTCCATATCTAGCTCTTACTCACTTATTATTTGTCGATGATGTGATCCTACTTGGTTCGGGTACCCTGCTTGAGTGGACAGCTTTTGATGTTATTCTCGACACCTTTTGCAAGGCTTCGAGGATATGTATCAGTGTTGATAAATCTTGCTTTCTCTTCAATCATGTATATGAGGATATCTTGGGAGGTATTGCTTGTGTGTTGCCTTACAAAATGGAACCCATTGTCTCTAGTTTTAAGTACTTGGGGTACTTCCTCAAGCCCCTGGGGTACAAAGTCAATGATTGGAATTGGTTAATCTAGAAATATGAGAAGAGGATTCATACTGGGACTCACAAGCTACTTTCATTGGGTGGCCATCTGATTCTTGTTCAAGTAGTTCTGTCTAGTCTCCCTGTCTATTGGTTGGGTTTGGCAATGATCCCAGTCTCTCTATTGAATAGGCTCAGGAACATCACATATGATTTTCTCTGGGGCTCATCTGGGTCTCATCATAGGTATCATTTGTTTAACTAGCAGCATTTATCATGGCCGAAGGAATTCGATGGTTGGGGCATCAAAAACCTTCAGTGGTTCAGTATTGCTTTGCGCTCTAAAAATCTATGGATGGTCCTCCATAGTGATGGCTTATGGCATAAGGTACTACACTCGAATTATATGAAGAATCTCCCGGTGGTTTACTGGCTCAGAGGTAACAATTTCAATTCTCGTGGTGTTTCTTTTATTTGGAGAGGGTTCTTGCAATCTCTGCCATGCCTAGGGAGTTGTTTATATTGGCTTGTGGGTAATGGTAATGATATTATTCTGGGCATTGACCCCATAGTGGGATCTCAAGTCTCTCACTTAATTCCCTTGGAGCTCAGAGAATATCTTGCTGACTTGGATATAGTCACTCTTGCACAAGCTCACAACGCTTAGCCTGATGCACATCATTATTAGTTCACGATGGAGGAATTGAATCTTGTAGGTGACTGGAAGCTTTCTTGGGATAGCTTTGTCAGGGGTCTGGAGTTGGGGAGAATTAGACTTCATGCTTAGTCTGATACTCTTGTATGGAACCATAATAGGGCAGGGGGTTCTGCTACGGAAAAATCTATTTATGAATATATTGTTACTTACCTCTCAGCCTCCGCTCGTGAACAGTATTCATTCTCTGATTTGGACGAGCTCTCTTCCCACAAATATTGGTTGTTGGTGATGGAAAACAAAATACTAAATTGGGATAACCTTCAGAGAAAAGGGTGGATTGGGCTTGGTATTTGTGCTCTCTGTGGTGACGGTGCAGATTGTGTGTAGCATATTTTCTCTTCAAGTTCTATATGGAGGGAAGTCATCTGTCATCTTAGTGATAAATACCAATTCATTCCTCCTCAGCAGTGTGATGACATTACTTCCTATTTAAGGAATTGGATAAGCAGTTTCACCAAGTATACTTCAGCTTGTTTCATCATATTCTTTGCTTTATGGACCATATGGAAGGATAGAAATGCTTCCATCTTCAAAGGAAAAAAACATTCTGTTTTAAACATTATATTTCAGATTGACCAGTTTCTCCTTTTATATAAGCCTCCCTGCAAAAAGATCAAAAAGCCCCGTGACACTGGTACTGGGCCTCTGCTTTTCTACCACTGTGGCTTTTTCGACGAGCCTTCAGCAAATGATATGGGAGGTGCTCATATATGCATCTTCCTGAATAAGGACCACTCCTTCGAGTTTGCACTGGGGTTAGGAACTAGTACCAATACCAAAGCTGAACTGCTGGGACATTGGGCACTTCTGCATGTGGCTCAAGTCATGGGTCTCCCCACTTTGAACATTTTTTGGGAACTCATCAGTTATCATTAACTGGGTTAATGGATCCAATGCCCTTGCACCCCCTGAGCTTAGTCATTGGTGCAAGGCTATCAGGCATTTGTGTTCTTTTTTCTCCAACCTCTCCTTCAGCCATTTCTATCGTGAATATAATCAGATTGCTGACTGTCAATCAAAGGTTGCCTTGTGTTTGGCTCCAGGTACTTGTATATTTTATGAATATTTTGAAGACCTTTTGGTATTCCATGACACTCTAATGCTCTTCTAAGCTTGGTGCTGGAATATTTACTCCCTCATTCTTGTCAAAGCACCCATTTACTGTTTGGGAGCAGGCACCTTCTGATTGTGGTTCAGCACCTTTTGATAGTGATGGGTTATGAAGGACCAGTTTACCTTTTTGTAATGTCCCAGTTTTGACCCCATTTGCATGGTGTATATAATGTAATTAATCGTGGTGAGGAGCTCAAGGCAAAAGCCCCACCATCGATTTGGTTGTGTATGTTTCGGCAACGGGGATTGTTGTCAATGGTATATCATGCTATTTGGCACATTATAATTCGGCATCATGTAAATACACACATCAATTAAAACTAAAACCACAACCAACTACGGCAGTTCAATGTTGAATGAAAAGGGCATGGTTCCAAAGGATAAGGGGTGGGGGATGTCAAACCTTGGTTTGTGGGGGAAAAACCCATGTGTTGCCACCTTTCTTGTTTCACCAACCTCTTCAATGACTTGGTTTTGTTGTTGGGGGTAGTTATGGCTGGTGGTTGAGGCAGTTATTTCTTTTGAGGAGTGGGGTGGTAGGACTGTCAGTCCCTTGCCCACGCACCCACTCCACCCACGACTGCCTTCACTCCACTCTCCCATGACTCCAATCTCCCATGGTCCGTTGGTTTCTCTCGGTTGCCTATTAGTCCTCACGCAGTATTTGGACTGTGGATGTCTCACGTAGAGATGAGTTCGTCTTCCTCCTGTGCACCATCGTTCTGTTCATTTGCGCACATAGGGGATTCTTTATTATGTCTCCTCATGATGGTTGATTTGCACACATAGGAGAAGCTGTATCTCCTCACGCGTAGGTTGGGATCCTCATGCAGAGAGAAATTTTGTCTTCTTCTCATGCACGGGAGTTCTGCGTTGGTTTTCCTCACGCAGGGAATGGGTGAAATCATGGTTGTCACTCAGGGTTTTCAGGTGCAAGAGCCATTTCTACACTCAGGGTTTCCTTACTGATTTGTGGCCGTGTATATGTTTTCCTCTGTGTTTTATGGTTTGGTGCAAGTTCCCTCATGCACAGACTATTTGGGGTTGTTTTCCCATGTTGTGAGCCGTGCTCACTGCTTGTGTTTTGGCGCTGTTGTCTTCCCCACATTTTGTTGGTTTTGGTGCTCAATTTTGTTTTGGGCCACTGTTGATTTCCAATATGTTGGATGGATTTCCCTGTTTTGGGACTGTGGATTGCTGCTATCATTCATTGTGTGTTTGTGGCTGCTGGAGTACCCTGGTTTTGGGGTTGCAGTCGAGTTGTTTTGGCCATGGTAGGGCCAAGAACAATTCTGTGTTTCCTTGTGGGCTTGACATGTGCTCATCGTTTGCTTGGGATTATCCCTGGTCGTCTTTGCTTCTTCACAGGGCTGTGAAGGGTTGTTTTGCTACTGGTATGCAGTGGTTGTCCTTTGGACTGTGCTGGCTTGGCCAATCTGTTGATGTCCTGGTAAACCCAGTGGTGTTGGGTTGCTGACTATGTCCCTCGGCTATGTGTAAGCCTGCATTGACCCTTATCCTTGGAGGAATCATGCCCATCTCGGGGGTGGCAGTGTTGCTGAGAGATTGATGAGTACGCTGGCCTATGGTTGGGTGGAACTTTGCAGCGACGTAGCTGGTTGCGGGGTAAACTCTTCATCAAAAAGATAAGTAATCTTGACCATGTTATCCCTACAATTGAATCTATTGTTTTATGAATTATAATGAACATATGAATGCTGGAAGGTACATGTTGCTTCCGCTGTATGATTGATGAATTATGCATTCTGTTATGATGGATTAAGCATCTTAGCATTCCTGTTATGCATTCTGTTAAGCCTTTATTTTAGCATAGATTACTTTCTTATTTTTCATGGGGTTGTTTTCCTGTATGCTTGGTGTTCATCGCATCCTCTTCATCAGTCTGAGGGATGGGGACGTGACACTTTTAGTCATGTCTAGAGGTATTGGATGATCGTATTTGCGGGATTAGTTCCTATCTCCCCCAGGGCAGCTTGTTGTGTTGGGTCTTATTTTTGGAGATCTGCATCAGTTTCTCTCCCCTTGCACTTATATTTGATTGTAGCCCTCTTATCAGGGTTGGCACGTTAGATGCCCTATGATTCTTCAATGAATATCGAGGAGAAGCTTTTTTCCTTCTGAAAAAAAAAAAGCACCACGTAACTTTCCATAGTTAATGATGAACATGGATGTTGTTCATGGGCATCAAAACAACCCTTCCAAACATTTCAACATGATACCAAGTCATCTATGTATGGTTTACTTTCTTGATATGAATCATACCAAGTCATCTATGTATGGTTCGCCATTATATGAGCTATCATATTTTCATTCTTAATCTCTTTATATGCTATCATATTCACCATTATATGAGCTATCATATTTTTATTCTTAATATCTTTATTTTAGTGTCGAACTCTTAAGGATATACATGAAGCATAATATTCATCTTTAGCTATCAAATTATGAAACTTAAATTTAAATATGCATATTTTGTAGTAAAAAATATTACTATGTCAAACTTAAGAAATTTAAATTTAAAAATATGCATATTTTGTAGTAAAAAATATTACTATGTCAAACTTAAGAAATTTAAATTTAAAAATATGCATATTTTGTAGTAAAAAAAAATATTATAAGAAATTTAAATTTAAATATGCATGTTTTGTAGTAAACAAATATATTATTTGATAAGCTCACATATTAAAGTCGCAAATAGCACCTCTTAACTTTAATTAAGATAAACTCTTCACAAATAAACTCCAGGTTTGAGAAAGTTCCATTCCACCATAAAAACTGTTTAAAGTAGAACAATTCCATGGTACAATCAAAGTTCTATTGATATAATCAGTGCCAAGCAATCATCATTTCTAATGGATGTAAGGTCTATTAAACTGTAAAAAATACTATAACAGAGAAATCAACATCCTTCCCAAGCAGAGAGGGAGTAGGATTGCTTATGAGAAAGCCTACAAAAGTACTTCTCTAGAGACACAAAATTGAAGTGAACAAACAATTTAAGCAAGTAAATACCATACTGATAATGTCCACAAAACTAGGTCAATGGGAATGTTGAATACAATGATGTTGTTACAAAACAGGAGTACCAAACTGTCTACTACAAAAGGCTATACACAGAAAAGAAATTAAAGTGAAGTGGAGAAGAGAAATGAAATCTATGCCAAAATAGAAATATCTATAAAAGTATTTAGTATATTAATATGAGCATATCAAGAAGCTCCCCCGAAATATGTAATGAATGTTTAAGATCAATAAAGACCTGAAGTAAAGGTAATTTCTAAATACTACAATACTAAAGTAAACTTTCACTGAATTCACATATCTATCCCTCTATGTACTTCTATAAAGACACAAAATTGAAGTGAACAAACTATTTAAGCAAGTGATGACCATATAGATAATGGACACAAATGTAGGTCAATGGGAATGTTGAATACAATGATGTTGTTACAAAACATGAGTAACAAACTGTCTAAAAAAAGGCAATACACAGAGAACAAAGTAAAGTGAAGTGGAGAAGATAAAGTGAAGATGGGAATGTTGAATACAATGATGTTGTTACAAAACAGGAGTAACAAACTGTCTAAAAAAAGGCAATACACAGAAAAGAAAGTAAAGTGAAGTGGAGAAGAGAAAGTGAAGACCATATAGATAATGGCCACAAAAGTAGGTCAATGGGAATGTTGAATACAATGATGTTGTTACAAAACAGGAGTAACAAACTGTCTAAAAAAGGCAATACACAGAAAAGAAAGTAAAGTGGAGAAGAGAATACAAATGATGTTGATACAAAACAGGAGTACCAAACTGTCTATTACAAAAGGAAATACACAGAAAAGAAAGTAAAGTGAAGTGGAGAAGAGAAATGAAATCTATTCCAAAATAGAAATATCTATAAAAATATTTAGTATATTAATATGAGCATATCAAGAAGCTCCCCCCAAAAATATGTAATTAATGTTTAAGATCAATAACGACCAGTAAAGGTAAATTCCGAATACTATAGTACTAAAGTAAACTTTCACTGAACTCACATATCTGGAAGAGTAAAAATTTCTCACATGTCTGGAAGAGTAAAATTTTCTAGAGAAGTGCGAGATGTGCTCTGCACTAATTATTGTTGTTATTAATCAAAATTGTCCCTTGGGAACATCAGTCCCAAGGGGGTATGAGATCATCTAAATTCATTGTCTCTGTCACTAACAGCAAATCTCTCTCCCTTTAAATTTGTGTGTGCTAGTTTCAGTGGGGTATCCCTAGTTGATTCTTCCATGATTAAAGCTAAAAAAATGCAAGTAACTCTTCTAGTAAATGAAGAATGCATGTAGATCTGTGACTAAATATTGCATATCAATGCTCAGATTCTTGAAATCTATGAACATATGTGTCAAATATGCACTTCAAACTGTAAAATTGTGTTGAAATTCATATGTTGAGTGATGCAAAGAGCAATGGGAAATGGAGAGAGAGAAGTATTGGCAAGTTAAATCAAAAATAATTCTTGTTAATAAAAGATTCTAAAATCTAAATCATTATTAGCAAAAAGAGCATTCCACATTTAATGAATTCTCATGGTGGGACAAATTCATAAACCAGACAAACTTGCCTTCAATAATCAAAGATGAAAATACATAATTATGATACAAATCAAGACCTAGCTCTCTCCAAGGACCTGGAGGGGATGCAGAATAGCATTCACTACTCAAGATCTTATCGATATACAAAAACACCCTAAATAAGCTTTCAGACTCTAGGCATTAACACTAGAGGACAAAAGACAAGAAGAGTAGAAGAAGATGAACAACGGACACTAATGACCTGCTCCTCCTCCTGGCCCAGTGTTTTTGCTTGAAGATATTGTTCTAATACTTTAATACTTTGGCCCTACTTTTCTACCAATTAATTTATTCTAAATTTTCCTTCAACAAAATCCCAGAAGACACTAAAAGTAGCGCTATCTTTGCTGGTTGTAAAGCATTTTTTTTATCAACTAAATTTTCAGTTAAGATGCTAATTTTACTGCCATCTCCAATCTACTTGTCTTCTTCAGCAGTACTGATTTTTGACACCAAAAAACAAAATACATCTCTTCTAATTTAGAAGTTGATTTAGGTGTTTTGTCTGCTTTATTTGTCCTTCCAAACCTGCTAAAATCATCAATACAAGAGAGTTGTTCTAGAGTGATTTCTCTGCCTTTTTATCACCTCGTACCGAAGATGGAAAAGCTTATTCATCT
Organism: Pseudotsuga menziesii; assembly: GCA_001517045.1. Taxonomy (NCBI): domain Eukaryota; kingdom Viridiplantae; phylum Streptophyta; class Pinopsida; order Pinales; family Pinaceae; genus Pseudotsuga; species Pseudotsuga menziesii. The sequence goes on from LPNX010452428.1 coordinate 18,874, forward strand.
CCCCAAAATTAGGCACTAGGTAGATTCTCAAATAAATAATAATTTGGATGTGATGATTGGTCTTCATATGCTGCATTATTGTTGAAGAAGCTCTTGTCTTTGTTGTACCATAAATAGATCATGCAAGTAGTTGTTTTTCTCTTCTTAATATAGGAATATTAACCTCATAATAGAGGCACCCTGCTCTCTCTAAAAATAGCAACAATTACTAGGAAAAGAAACAAGTCTTTTTCTAAAATAACGATGGATCAATTTTCCCAAACGGTATTAACAGGCCCTCACAAAGAGGGCACCCTTCTACTGTAGAACTGACATCAAATTTCATTATGCAAAGTGCTCAACTGGTAGTGATCTCCACCCTCTAATCATAGCAAGAAAAGACACAACACTTCTAACTAAACATGGCGGTATACTCCCTCATGTCACCCACTGGAATAATTCTCTTCTATATACCTCAAATTTAGCATAAGGAAAATTCCGTGCAAGGTAACAAATCAACACCCTATCTCATTGTTAACTAGTTGAGATAAACACAAAAAAGGGAAGCTGTCTTCTAACATAGCATCACTATGTTAGATGTTATCACTTAGAATTGACCCTTGGGGAGATCAGTCCCCAAGGATATGAGAACATCTAGATTCATTGTCTCTATCACTAACAACAAATCTCTCACTTTGAAAGTAGCATGTGCATTCTAAACACATTTTGGAGGTACACTAGCATTATGCTTTTAGAATTTCTGAAATCTCATTACTTTATGTTAATTCTTGTGCATATGCTATTATTGTTGCACTTTGATGTCCGTGCCTCATTTCTCTTTTAGCCGTTTCCTTGAAACAACTTCCAACACTTAAATCAATATATAATGTAGTAAGACCTTACAAGTATTAGAGTTGCTTTTTTGGTTGCCTTTTATCATGTATATTTCACTATTCATATTGTATATTCATATGTACTAGCCTTGATAGTCCCATTATGTACTAGATTCTTCAAAAATCTACACTATGCTACGTGCAACAAAGTGAAGAAAGAAGAGAGCATGTGGAGAGCCTATCTGTACAGGGTGATTTTGTCCATTCTGAAGAGAGAGACTAATTTTTAGAAATTTTGATTTCATTTGGCAGATTATGAATTATATGATAAAAATACTACATGAGATCAAACCTATTAGATATAAAGGTAATAGTTAACTAAAAAGCTGAGTCAAATTGGCTGCTCTAATTAACTCAAGTCATAATGTTAACTAATTTCTTTTTTTTTCTCTTATTTTAACTATGTTGACCTATTTTGGCTACATTCTAATATCTTATGTATTTACTAAGAATTTTCATAGTCCATCCTTGAACATTTTTTAAAGGAGAGAACTATCCTGGTTGATTCTCACTATGCAAGTATGCCATACATTTTAAAAGTATAAGCCTGCTAGGAATTGCCCTTGGAAAAATTGCATAGCACACTTGCTGTAATATCCCTTCCTAAATATGCCCTTAACTTTTCTTCTCTTCACTGGTTGTATATTACAGTGTCTCTTTGGTTGGTTTTCGGTATCAAACACTTCACAGTTTCCTTCCTGGGTTTGCCAGTTTAGAGATGTAATTTGTATGTTGAATACATAGAAATACTTTGTGAACAAATGTGCCAAATGACATTTACGAACAACAGATTCTCAAGAGGATATAAGCATCAATCATCAAAGGATTGCACAACCCAAATCATATATATATTTGTTGTTCCTTACTAGAAAAAAAACCAGCATCATTTAAGACATGAATATCAATGCTAACATTCACAATAAACTTGAATACAACGTTTCTTCAATCAAGAGATGAATCAGTAAATTAATAGCAGATTTCTAGTGAATATACCAAATTTCTTGTATGCCTGGAAATGGCGTTTGGTTCCCATATTGGTATACTTGCTGCCCAGTGGATGATACCCTTCTCTAAGTGCGCCCAGCTGGTGTGTCAATCTACAGAATGTCTTTCATTAAGATGTTTAAGAACAAAAGCAAGGAAATGCCCTTTTCGGAGACCTGCGTCCTCACCAAAGTCCACCTAGCTTTTCAAGGAAGGTGAAACTCCAACTCTCTAACCAATACATAGCTCTAGGTAAGAGTATTTGGCCAAAAGAAGAAGAATTGACCCTGAAGATAAATAACACAGTCATGTCCCCTTGTGGAAGATATATTCAACTATTCGAACTGTTTATATGCAACCACCAACAAGGAAGTCGACCCACTGGCAATATGCAGCACCCAGTAATCAAACTCAGCCCTTCTAACAAGGAATCTCAGCCTATGATGAAGATATTCCACCCAGATGAGGAAATACAACTTTCAACATAAAATCCCAGCCTTGAAAGGAATTTTACAGCCTCTTAGACTCTTGCGCCTCCTATTTCCTCCTCAACAAAACACTGGAATTTCTAGACAGATGCGCCCTCCCTGAAAAGTCTCCTAACTGAGCTAGCAATTGCGCCCTCCTAGAGTCTCAACTCTACAACAAAATCCAATAATGTAATCTACTGAATACTTTCTCAAATGCAAGCTCAAATGAGAATCCTGAGTGGAATCTCTCTCAAATTAACTAGAGCAAATTTCTAAAGCTAATACCAGCTAGGGTTTCATTCCAAACACTCTTCAAGCTCAAGAGCTCTCTCCAAAATAAAAGCATGGTAATAGATCTAGATGATCTATCCTTGAACTTAGCTAGGATGGATAGATTTCACCATCGAAACCAAGACTTGTCGAGGGTTTCCATCCTCAACATCCAATAAGCTCACCGATCTCTCAAGACCAAATCTCAATAATGAAAAATAACAATGCATACCTTGAGAAGTCGATTTGCTTCCTTTTATTCTTTTTGACCTGTGCATGACACATGCAACTTTAATGATGCATGCATTTTGAATTAGGCCTTGCATGCCACACATGTCACTTGCTCTTGCTTAAGTGATCCTCTTTATTTTCTAATGACTTCATGTCCCTGCCAATAGTGTGCTTGTAGTTAGTCATTTGGTAATTCCCCTACTTGTCACAAATGGGACATTACACCTGCAATGTCGAATCCAAAGCTTATAAAAAAATCATGGTAATCATTTATACTAGCTACTTGGTTTTTTATTTGGTTTCGATAGTGTAACTACAGGAGATGAGAAAGTGGATAAGCATTGACTTGGATTAGAACATTTCTGTAATTGCTGCAAACTATGAAGTGCAATTTTAAATGATGGAATTCATAGCTTGAATTACAAATGATTATGGGGTGTTAATACTGCTCCTCTCCCCAATTATTAAAGGGTGGGTGTTAACTCACTTGCCTTACAAGCAGGAGATTGGTGGTTCAATTGCACCATGCCCTATCATAAATTAATAAATGATAGTGCAATTTCTTTTATAAGTATACAACCAGATAGTCTTTTGTCTTTCTATCAATGATGTTTCATTGGTAGGGGTTGGTGACATTTCACCGGTTGTTCTTCTGGATGGCAGAGGAGGAATTATTGGATTACTTGCCAAACCTGCTGGAAGGTCAGAAGAATTGGGTGACGCCAATTGTTATCTAGATAGAGTTTACTACAAGATCTATCCACGTTGAGCCTAGGTCCTGGGATTGGATGGAGGTAGGAGGTGTTTCTTCCATATACACCCCTTTTGGGTGCAGGTTTGGCGGCTGGATACCAGGGCTTGACTTCTAGGATGTCTCTTTCACCGGGAATTTGTGGAGCCAGTCTGGACAACCGTTTTCAGCTTTCACATCTTAAGCTTGGAATAAAGTTTCGTATCATTCAGAGATAGTGGAAAGGGAGGGATTTTCCCCTAGTTTATGAAGGATTAGGTTTTCCATCAGACTCTGGCCCTCTATACGGCAGTCAAGGAAACGTATATAGTCCCTAAAGGAGATGGTCCTAGCTTGGTTTACATATCTCCTTGCACCGTTGTCAACATCCCACCCACTATTGCCTGGTGTATATTACTCAAAAGATACGTTGAGATTTATTGTTTCCTTGTTGGATCCATCGAATCATAGTGGAAGTGGGGAGAAAAATGCCAGCTTAGAGAAAACCACATAAGCTAGGTCCTAGAAGGGGGTATCCCCAATCGGGAATGAAAGAACATATTCTCATGTAAGAACAAGTGGATAAAATAAAAAAGGAAGGTTGTAACGGCCTAAGTTCCTCGATCGGTTGTCCCACCTCACTCATTCAAGGAACCTGACTTGGACACCTTCGACACTACAAATGGCAGGACACTTAGTCATTTTTACTCTAAGCATTGGTTTTTCATGCGGCTTCCCATTGGCATGCATGAGGGCGTGCATCCATGGAACAAGTGCTCGACCCAATGGATAAGTTGAACAACACTTTGGAAGTGTAGGCGCATAACCAGTGTTATCGAAACCGAACCGGAACTAGCAAAACCGGTCGGTCTGACCGGTTTACAGGGTTGGCCGGTCCGGTCAACAAAAAAAATAATAAAACCTGATTTATTTCCAAACCGGGTACCGAGCCGGCCGGTCTGGACTGGGGACTCATGACAAGGCACATAAAGGAAGCAGGTGATGACCAAGGCAAGTGGGCGCTCGACGTGACTTGGAAAAGCAAACAAGTGGCAAGAAGCATCAGTCGGCTAGAGAGGGCTTGAACCAACATGTCGAGTGGCAAGTGGACCGACAAGGGCACGTTGACAAAAAGGATTAGAGAATTAGCAAGACCAGTGAGTGTTGAAGGGAACGTCTAAGGCTTCGACAATGAAGCTAAGTGGAAAATGGGCATCGACAAGGGGCGTCATCCAACTTGTGTGTGGCAAGGGACCAAGGTAGGCATGTTAGCATGTGCATTAAGGCAAAGTGCCTTGATGGGTGACCACGCAAGGGTCACCTCCCCTACACGCCTAGCGCATACAAAGGTGTTTCAAGGCTCATCCAAAGGTATCATCAAGAAAGGGAGTTGCAACGAAGAGCTCTAAGGAAAAATCAAAGTTTGGGTGTCACAGTAGCTCACAGGCCGTAGGGGCGCACACTATTTTAGCAGGGAAGTCTACCTTTGGGTTTTGTGGGCTTTTCTCTTGGATGTAAAATTGTGGGGTTTGGACCAGCACGTCGAGTGGCAACTAGACCGGCAAGGGCACGTCAACAAAAAGGATTGGAGTGTTAGCAAGACTAGTGAGTGTTGAGGGGCACGTCTAAGGATTCGACAACGAAGCTAAGTGGCAAACGGGCGTCATCCAAGTCGTGTGCGGCAAGGGACCAAGGTAGGAATGTTAGCGTGTGCACTAAGGAAAAGTTCCTTGATGGGTGACCACATAAGGGTCAGCTCACCGACACGCCTAGCGCATATAAAGGTGTGTCAAGGCTCATCTAAAGGTATCATCAAGAAAGGGAGTTGCAATGAAGAGCTCCAAGGCAAAATCAAAGACTGGGTGTCACAGTAGCTCACAGGCCATAGGGGCGCACGCTATTTTAGCAGGGAAGTCTGCCTTCAGGTTTCGTGGGCTTTTCTCTTGGATGTAAATTTGTGGGGTTTCTGCATGCAAGGCTTGCTTGTACCCATGTAGGGAGTGTAGGGAGTGTTGTCGGTTGGGCACGTCCACCTTGCTGTAACTCTGTAATCTTTCATGATTTTATAGAAACCATGGCATGTCTTGTTCGGAGTGCCTGACACCTGTAATTTTGGTATTTTGTCTCTTTTGCACGTTTTACTTGATTTACTACTTGTTAGATTAAATGGATAAGTGTTGAACCATCTAACGTAACATAACAGTAATTGTAAAAGAAGGGGGGAAGATGCTTTGGAGATATGCTCACTGACTAGAGAAGATGAGATGCCCCTGAGAACCAACCACGTGCACAAATTGTGGGTTAATCTGAAGCAAGAGCCTATGAGGAGAAAAGTGCAAGGTAGGGGTACTTCTCTCTCTCAGAGGTGGGAGTCTTTGAAATATCTGAGCCTATAAATGAAAGTGACTAAATGAAAGATGACCTCAAGGAAGAAAGGGTGGACGCCGAACTCTACCTGGATAATGGGTTGCAGAACAACACGCTTGCATCGAATGATGTACTTGAGAAGTAGGTTTGAAGTCTTTGTCAGTGCCCAGTCTATCTATATCAAGCTCAATCCCTAGATTTCAGAAGTATAGAGAACTATGGGTCTAATAATCGCCTCCATGAGATAGAGTTTGGACGAGATGTCCTGAAACTAGTTCTAGCAGCATTGTTTCTCAATAAGTGCTAAGGAACCATATCATTTGCTGAGCCAAGGCTGGAAGGCTTGTCGCATTCCAAGACATGGCCCCATGAGTTGTACTCCTAAGTAAATGTAAGATGTGGTGATCTCGATCTCTTCCCCCTAGAAGTAAAAATGTAGGTCTATAAGAGATCCCTTCGATGCACTGAAGACCATAACCTTGGTTTTACTTAGGTTGACCGTCAACTATAAAAGGTCACAAAAGTTGTCTAAGGTGTCAATCTGTCTCTGTAGGCCCTCAAGAGTAGATATCTACACCAAGTCATTTGCAAAGAGAAGAAGGGATATCAATACTTGATGTAGAAGGAAACCATCACCCTCTTGGATGTGCTTGTGGAGGAAAGACGAGAGGGGGCACACTTTCTTAACCCCAATGGTGCTCTAGATGAAGTCACAAAGGACATGTGCCATACTAAGGCATCCCAGAACTGACTCGTACAGTCTCATGATGGATGCTAGAAGAGTCTCATATATGCTAATGTCACGGAGTCTCTAGAATAATGCTTCCCTCAACCCTGTGTCAAACGCTTTCCGAAATTCTACAAAGCAACTATAAACTTTCGAAGAGTGATGTCGAACCTCCTCAATAATGGCTCGGAGTGTGAAGGTGTGATCAATCATTTGGTAGTCCAGGTAAAAATTGACTTGCACTCTCTAGCTCCTTAGAAAGCCACTTATGTAAGACTATGGTCATAGAGCTTGAAGAATGTATGGCCCACTTGTAGTTATTTGGATTTGTGTTATTCCCTGACTTGTGGATGGGATGAATAATGTGTCATGCCCCAAGGAGAGAGAGGTCATTTTTTACTAGAAGATGTGTTATTCAATAGTGGTGGTCATGTTTGGGCACTTTGATCCTTCCTTTAAGAGTAGTATGGCTTAATGGCACTGCTGACTTCCCTCTGTTGGGGTTTTTTAACCCTGGGGTTGGTGTCCCGAGCTCTTAAGAATTTTAACATTGTGTCACATGACCCCAAACCTTGTTTTCTTGCTCTGGTGGCCTATGGTTCATCTATGAGATGTCGATCTCCCTTCACAGCTACCTCAGACACCCTCTTGTCCCGTCAACAGGCTAGCGCTCTCTCTCCTCAGAGGACGTTATCTCCCATGTCAGGCTGTCTTGCAGCCTTGAGGGATTTTACAACATTTTTGGGGTTAGATGGTGCATGACACCCTCCCTCCATCTAACTCCATCCTTTCATTCAAAGTGATTCGCTTATTTTATCATTTTTTGGCACGTAGGGGGAAAATACCAGAGGCAGCCTACTTTAGGCCATTTTTATATTATTGTCATAATTTTAAGTTGACATTTTATAATTTCTAATTGAGATTTGAAGGCATGTAGGCCTGGTTATTATTTGTTTAAGTGAGTGTAAGAGGATATTTATAGGTCTCTCCTCTCTTCATTTTTACATAAGAAGAGTGGGATAAAACGCTATGCACTTATTTTACCCAACTAGGGTTCTTTGTAAGTGAGGCACACCTCTTGAGGAAGATGTTTTTTGGGTTTTGATGGAAAATTCTTGAAGTTTCTTGCTCTTGCAAAGGTGATGCTATGGTTTTTTTATTAAACACTTGCACAAATAGGTATCTAGGATTTTCTTGATCTCTATTTGCTAAATGTTGATGAATGATGTATGTTTGTGGATTGAATGGTGGCCATTAGGGTTGCATTTTGTCTTGGCTAGATATTTCATCAATTTTTAGTCACCTTGGTTGTAAAAGTACGTCCTTATAGGAGTCCTTCTAGGGTTAGAACCTTAGGTCTTTCGGGTTTATTGTAAAGCCTAGGATAAGCTTCTCAAGAGGTAGGTTAATCACTCCTTAAATTCCCTGGGTTAGGGTAAAGTCTTCTCCCTTTGTCCCAAACCATTCTTTTCTTCAAAACCTAGTTCCTAGGGTTAGATAGAATGCATTTCATTTTAGATTAAGGTTAGCTAGGGATACATAACACCCAAAACCAATCCTCCTTTTTCCCTAGCAGCCTCACTTTGTCCCTTTATCCTACCTCACCAAACTTATTCTGCATCCTCCTAGCCCTATTGTCCTCTTCTTCCCTTCTTTCTCCTTTCTCCCCTTTCCTTTCTTTCCTCCCTTCACCCCTCGACCTTTCTCATCTAAGGCTCAACCTACCTTCCCAAGGTTCCCTTCACCCACGCCTCTCCTTTTGGCCTCTAAAACAAGCCTAGGACTATCCTTACACCCTTGATCACCCTTCTTTACCTCCCTCCACCCTCAGCCTTGACCTAACCTTCCTCAGTTGCCCCTCTTTTACCTATGTCTATTGGTTTGGGTCCACTCCAGCCTGCTCCTCTTCCTTCTTCTCCCCTTGACTCCCATTTATCCACCCTCAGACCTGCTCCTTTCCTTTCCTCCAGCTAACGACCCTCACATATAGGTCCTTGGTACCCTAGCTAAGGTCTAAACAGACCTCGGCCATTATTTTTCTTTATTTTTGCATGCAGGTTGTCTAGAAAGTGGAGTGCAATGGGGGGGGTATATCTATCTCTCCTCGCGCATGCTCCCTTCATTCACAGGTCAATGGTTGAGGATGTGCACGAACTATATTTTATTACTTGCTCACTTCCGAACTAGCCACACTTGACACTAGCAACTACCAGCTTTACTAATACTTCTCTATCTTCTGGTCGAACACGCATACCTACTAGCACAGAACTGAAACAAGCTTACTTCTACCACCTTCAATAAATACATTTTGTTAGGATAGGTCTGCTACTTCTAGGGTCTGTCTCAGGCCTAAACAACCCTTGCAATGCTTGTCTTAGCCCTAGACTGTACATACTAACATTGTTTTGATATGATCATAATTTAAACTCTAAATATTGTTGTATATTTGCAATGACTCTATGGCTAGTAATGAATTATCAGACCCTATTTGCAAGCCTACATACTAAAAAGTCTCATCATTAGCCTATATTTACAATATATACTGCTGCAAACATAAAGTAGTTAGTGTGTTTGAAATGATTAAATCAATAGATGAACACATGCTTAAATGGTGGATGATTACAGTTGTCCTCACGATTGATATGCTTAAATTTCTGAGTTTTTCACTACTACTTTAATGATTCTGCACCTTTCCATTAGGAAGCATTGACAAGGATTATACATCATTGAATTCATATTGATTTGCCACTACTATATACTATTGTACTTTGGACGCTATGCTTGTGTAGTACATGTGATGAATGACACTTAAAACTTGTTATATGATATATGCATGATCTAAGACGGAAATTGATTATTTGCTAACCCTAGATGAATGCACAATTAAAGTTGATATATTATATTTACTTACATGATCTATATTCATTCATATAGTATGTCTTATTCATCCTTAAATTGACTCCATTAAGGCGCCGATCACTAATCTTCTTCAAAGAAGACAATATCTGGTGTTTAGAGTCCTTATAGAGTTGCTATTAGGGCTCTCCCCTAGGAGGCTCTGGCTTCCAAAGAAGTTTGGAGAAGTGGCTAAGGTCACAGTGGTCCCTCTCTCCTTCATATGCTTATCAATGACTAGCCCTGCTAGCTCATCCGATAACATCCAGGATGTTACCACCTAAGTTGTACTTAGTGGTTTTTTATCAAGTGAGCCTGGTGAACCGGACAACGATAACTTGTTCGGACTTCAGAAGACCTTCAGTGTTACTTCTGGGAAGCTTTGTTGTACTATATCACATGTTCATACCCCATGGGGGAATTGTAATAAATGTTCTAGCATGATAATGTCTATAAAAGACTCGGTCTCTTAGACTTTATTTGTCAATCCGATCTATAATTTCTGAGTTTTTCACTCCATACCTCCAAAGTTGGGGTGGTTGGCTTGGAATTTAGGCCTATTGAGGTTATTAGAGTCTATGTGTCAATGTATAAACATGCTAGGAATCATGGTCGAGTCATATGAACATGTTTAAGTCCCCCTAGGTTTTTCAACTTTTTAATTTTTTAAATTTTTTCAGTGTTTCTTATTAAAATTTAATTTTTCCAAAATTAGGCTATTTTTTAATAGTTTAATTGGAAAATTTGATTTTGTAATAAAAGTGGGCCAAATAATCACTTTCAGTCATGTAGGTGCTCATTTTCAAGTTAAGAGCACCATGTAAACCCATGGACCCACTATTTCCTAGTTTTGAGTGATTTTCCATCACTCAGGTCAGAAAGCCCCAAAAATCAATTGTTGATTATTTTAATTAATAAATTGATGAACAATGGAGCAAATCCAGAATCATAGATCAGTGGATTCTCAGACGATTTGATTGAAATCAATCAAATCTGAACTAGATTGACTGGATCTGACAAATCCTTGACTGAAGGAGGTGATCAAATCATATCCAAATTTGATCTTCAGCATCCTTTATGGAGAATTTCTCCCTCCCTCTCTCCTCCACACGTTTTGGCTCATCTGGATGATTTTTGGTGGATGCTTCAGTCAACAGGTTGAGGTGTCAATCAGATCAGCTCTCCGATTGACAATTGCACTCAGTGAGACTCAAATATGGCTCAGTTCAACTTCAGATCTGCATTGATTGACTCTCCATCAGCTGATTTTGTCTATCTCCTTGGGATTTGTGCCCCCCTGGGCTGGATCTCCTAGTTGTTGTATATATCAAAGCACTGGGATTGAGGTGTTGCTGATATTGTACTGTTGTTATTGTTCATTTGAAATAAAGAGAAGCTTTGGAGGCAAGATGGTGTTATGCCATTGTATGTGTGGATGATCATTGCCATTTTTTTACTGAGGTAACCTGTATCTGTTTTCATAATTTGCTAATTGCTTGTGGATTCGTTGCTAAGATTGATAATAAGCTTATTATAATCTTGATAGGAAAGGTTCTTTTCAATAAGTTTATTGGCCATCTCTTTCCTTTTATGCATCTTTAGAGATCTAGATTCACCATGTTCTATAAGCTTATATGCATGTTATTCTGAATCTCTGTGTATGTACTAATCGGATCTCACAAGTTTTTCGGCAAGTTTTTTATTTCAGCTGAGCTGTAGGTTCCTAGATTAGAGAGGATGTTGATATAGTTTGCTTCTTCACTCTCTTCAAAACCTTCCAAAGGCATAGTCCCTCGACATTCCACCTAAAAGCTCCACTATGGATCTTCAAGGCTACCAGCATTTCTCTCCTCCTCTTCCTCCCATTTCAAAATCAACTCTTTTACCCGGTTACTTTTTTCATAGCTTTGATTTCATTTAGATCTATCATATTAAAATTAAATTTAACATAGATCTATCTTCTCAAATCCCATAGTCTAGATCTTGCTCTTAAAAGGTTTCATAAGCATTCTAGATCTAGCTTTAGGGAAATTGCCCTTTTTGCATGGAATTTAAAAGAAAATTTGTATCTTGCATGCATTAGATTTCTGTTTTCTGTTATATAAGATAAATATAGAGATCAGTGCACATAATATTGGCTTCCTAAAAGTCAAGCCAATATCCCAAGGAAAGCTTGCTTTCCTTGGTTCCTTTTTTACCTTCTTTAACTAGTTTTTACTTGTCATTTTTTGGTTAAAAGTAAGCTGAACCAAAGGTACTTTCAGAGTGATTTTGGGAATATTTCAGTATAATAATATTTCTGGTTTTTATCAGGCATAATGGAAAAAAGGAGGAGCTACTGCTCGAAAGTGACTTTTGGGCCTCTGAATCCCCCCAGGGGTCTCCCTTTTTGACTGAAATATTTAATTTGCATACTTTGTAAGCTCTTGATTTCATTATATATAAGAATAAAGAGGAATCATATCAGTTTTATGATATTGTAACCGCTGGTAATAAAAATAATTTTTGAATAGGCTCTTTTGAGCCCATTCCCCATCCCCCCTGGGGGGATTTGCGTCCGTGTCATTTTTTGCTTTTCGTTCATATTTTTCAATCTAGAATAGTATTAATATATAGGGTAGTATAATTTGATATAAAATAAATTCCATATTCCATTTCTATTGTTTTCAAAGTAACTTTAATACTTAACCCACGAGCCTCCTTTTGAGCCGAAAGGTGAAGAAAGTTTCGTGGTAGTCTAGTTAGAAAATTGTGGTTTGCTCATATTTTTATGTTTCATTTGCTATCATCATTTTTTTCAGTAACCATAATAAAATCAACCCCTCCTTGATTCCCCGATTGAGGTCCACTTGGACCGAAAGAGGTTCCTGGAGGGTTTTCTTTTTAACAAGAACATCCATCTCGAAATTTACTAAAATTGACAAGACTCTGGTGTGTATGCTCTGCACTTGGCTGCGGTTCATTCGATCAGTCAAGCTGTATCAAAATAATTTGAGTGACTAGAATCATTAGGACTCACTCTCCCAAATTTACAAACCATCAGGTGAAAATCCAACACCTAGATCAAACCATTACAGTGGCAAAATACCCAAAGGAAGCAGGAACTTTTGAAAAGTGACCTCGAGGCGCTGATCTCTTTCACACCCTAACAGGTGCGTTATGAAAAATAGCGCCAGAGACTCCATTCAGCCCGCATATTCCTTGCGGGTAGCCGTGAAGGTTTAGTTTTGGACATACTCCAAGTACTCTCGGGTATATCTGGAGTCCACCCCTTCGCCTAATTTTAATCAACTCATATTTTCACATTAACTTAAAACATACCAAGAGGCAATTGCAAAACATTCACTCCAAGCACATGCTATATTGATTTCTTTTTGACACCATTTTTAAGGCACTAGTGATTTTCTTGCTATATATTTATATTGTGTCTCAGCATTGTGCTTTTGTGCGCTCATTTTTGTATCTTGTCATCTATGGTTGTTTATGGTTAAATTTCAAACTCCTAAGTAACTCATTCAGTTCAACATCACCTTACTAACTAATTTATCCTTAGTAACTTAATAGGGTCTACCCCCCTTGGCTTCGTTAGGAGTTGAGCCTAAACGAAGGAGTAAAGAACAAGGTGGCAACCTTGACTCGAGACTTGCCCCCAAGGACACACCGAGTGGCTTGAATATTTCTGCCACGTGACCCAGGTGTGTGTGAGGAAACACAGGCAAGGGAGAAGCCAAAGCAAACCATGTTGTTGAATAAATCAACAATATAGCCATGTTTCAAGAATTCTGCCTGAAGACCATCCTAGTGTGCTGCTTTGTTGGTACTCATGGCTTTGACTGCTCTCCTAATGTCCCACTCTAAGAAAAGGTGGCAAGAGTAGGGGGGAGAGGGGATGCAGGTTGGGGGTTGTCCTAGGATGTCATAAAGGGAGGTTGTGTGGGAAAACATGGCTTGGGGGTCAAGGTTAGGTGGTATGGCATGATGTTTAGGAAAGAGGGCCCGCCAAAAAGCTTTAGGGTCATGGCAAGAGCTCCACAAAGGTTACTTTCCTTTGAGATAGAAATGTTTGATTTTTATGACAAAGGAGTCTACAGTAGGCTTTGCAAAGGCTAGGGAAGGATGAGGGGTCATGTGTAAGGGTGAAACAGATTTGTTTATGGAAGGATTTGCATTTGTCGTAAAACCAAGAATTCATGGGGCAGAATCCCAAGGTGGGCTTATGGGTGTTGACGGGTAGAATGGGGGTAAGAGTCAAGGTCTGCCTCGCCAAGAACCGAACCATGGAGAGAGTCTCATATTTGGCTGTGGGTGTGTCTAATTACCTGAAGTGAAAAATGGGGGGAAGTAGTTCCTAAATGTGGGTGGTGTCGAAATCAATATGAAGGTGGTTCGAGGGGGTGTTGGGGTCAGTTGCGGGGTGAAGGGAGGGCGGGGGGATGTAGAGAGGGAGAAGGTGAAGAGGGCATGATATGCTAAAGGAACGCGAGAGAAAGAGAAGTTTTGAATATGTGAGAGGAGATCTTGGTTGGCCAAGACTGTGCCCCCCATGGTGGGGGAAGCATGTAAAGTCTCCTGATTCTAGAAAACAAGGGAGCTCATTTAGGATCAAGAGACCCATGAGAATCACCTAGCTACAAAACATGCCTCCCAAATCCTCTGATGGACCCATACTTCTCCTGCGAATTCCTATGAATACCTACAGACTCCAATTGTAACTCTCGGAGGCAAAGAACATGCTTGGATTTATCATGAAAGGGTACCTATAAGCATTTGGTGTGGGTGTTGAAGTCACCTAGAAGAATGATCTCCTGAAGATTGGATAAATGGGAAATATCTGGGTAAAGACCAAGGAATGGGTCCCCCTTGTACTCCCTATGAAGTGCAAAGATGATGAGGTTGGAGGGAAGTAGAAAACGACGATGTAGTTGTCCCAATATAGGGAAATGAGTTGATGGAACCGGGCCCACATAAATCTGGCATGTTCATCCGATGACAACATAGTCACTTGACTCTTAAGGGAGTCCCATTATAAGACAAGTGACCCCCCAGAAGCCTCTAACGTTGTCTAACTATGTTTCATGTCTACATGACCATGCCCAATGGTTTCCATGAATCAAGGGTGGTGTCTGCATAGGACTCGCATGTGTCTCAGTGAGGAAAAGAAGATCGTGAGACCCAACCACATCACGAAGTGTATCTGATGAAGACCAAAAAGCATCGTTGCAGTTCCAACAACCAATGGAGATGGATGACCTACCCCCCCTTACTTGTCACCCATCTGGACGAGACTGTCATTTGGACCAAGGTCGAGAATATCCGAGTGGGGAGGAAAATCACAAATGACTACCTTGAGGTCTCAAATAACTGCCCACTTCCCTTCCTTTAGTGCTACTATGGCCATGTCCTTGGCTTGTCTAAGCTCTTCCTGTTGGGTTTTGGTGAGGTCAGCATCGAGGAAGATCCTTTATGTGAGTGGGAGTGAAGTCAATGGAAGAATATTGTGGAGTTGAGTCCCACCCATGCACGCTTAGAGTGAGGTCCTTCAAGTCCAGGGTGCCATGAATGAAGGAAATGCCAATATAAAGGGGGGATTCTAACAATTTCGTGGGAGGTGGGAGTCCTCGCACTCTCAAGTTAAGCTCTCGAGCTCGATAGAGGAATTCCTCATTCAACCTTACTTGCACCATCCAATTGACCGCGGTGAAAGAGGGGGGGCTATTCCCTTTTCCAAACCACTTCAACCCAAGAGTTAAGTGTTTGTTGTTGTGTTTAGGTTTCTTGTTTAAGAAGGGCTTACTGCGATTTCAGTTCTTCTTGCATATTATTAAGTTTTGTTTGGAGCAGTGGAGAATCTGTACTTGTTGTCTGTAAGTGCATGTTTTCTATTGTTTCATTTCAGAGACCATATTTTTGAGATCAGTTACTTCTGAGTGGAGTTGTTTGTTTTCTTTCTTGATACTTTCCACCCTCCACAACAAGTTCTTGACCTGGGATGCCCAGTATGAGAAATCCCACTCAAGGGAAATATCAATGGGGTTGAATTCCCAGATACTGTTGCAAATGGGGAATATATGGTCACTATTAAATCATGGTGTTGTTAGCTCAAGCATAGTCTTCCATTAATTCTCCAAGAGAGAATCTTTACTTTATTGGAACCACAAAAAACCCCACAAAAACCCACCAAAACTTATCTATGTTTTGTTGTTTGTCGTGCTACTGTCAAGAAGAATAGGTGAGATCCCTTCCCCTTTGAAATGGGATTTGAGCAGATTTTTGGGCTCTTGGTGGCAAAAATATCTGCCCCTTCATGGTTGTTCAATCAACCTCTCATAGTCGATTTGCTAGATGGTCCAAGGGAGAGGGCTCGAAGGTCATAGGTGCAATGAGGAGGGAATGGGATGAGAAAGCCATGCGACAAGAGGGAGGGTACAAGCTAAGAGATATCATAGGCATAGGATGAGCTCACGCGAGCTAAGCTCACGTGGGAGGCTAAGCTCAAGCTCGATGGGATAGGAGCTTTGATCGATGGGAGGGCTTGTGGGAGGCTAAGCTTGAGCTCGATGGGAGAGGAGCTTTGATCAATGGGAGGGCTTGTTGCTCGACGTTGATTGACCTCATTGCTCAATAAGAGACACTCAGCTTACGTGGGAGATTGATATTGGGATGGAGGGGAGAAGGGATCAAATCGATGGGAGCGCTAGATGCACCGACACCAAGAGAAGATCTAGAACTTCTGGCGATGGATGAAAAGTATGTGTAGAAACAAGATTTTAAAGGAGTTCCCTTTCATTGTTGAAGGTGCCACAAATATGGCCACATTCTTAATCAGTTTCATTTGCATATACAAGGATGGTCATGAGAAAATCACCCTTCACCAACAAAGAAGCGGTCGATGCATCATGAGGAGGCGGAACCATCTCTATCTAATGTAAAACTCGGCCAAGCAGAGGGAGTAGGAGCTTGTCAAAGGAGGTTATCACTAAAGACAAAGCAATCGAGAAAACACTCCAATATTTGGTCCTTGCCTCACATTTCAACATGACTGAATACTTACATTCCCAAAGGCTTCCTGAAGCATCTCTAAACAATTGGCTCACAGTAGAGTCATGCCGAGGGTTTGTCCCTCAGATGGGTATGCCTATTCTCCCCCCACCCTATAATTTTTTTGATAAATTCTTTGACTCCATTGGGAAGGAACTGTTCAGGCCCTTTAAAAGATCTCTCCTTCCACCCTAGGGTTATGGGCTCCTCAAATTTCACTATGTCTAGGCCAAATTTAGCACATTGTTCCTTCATTCAAGAAAATTCATGTGTCTCCCTAGAAAAAGTAACAATAGAGGTGGAGTCCTCAATGGACTCAGAAGAGGAAGCAATTATGTACCATCTTAAGAATCAAGTTATCCCAACCATGTCATCTTTGACTAAAAATCTTGAAAGACTAGGTCAAAATCCACTGGATTCTATAGGAGGAAAAGGTCATGGGAGGAAATCTCATCTTTCGAAAGCCTAGGAGGGGGATCTTGTGGACATGGAACCCATAAAAAAACTTTCCATTTTTGGGGCACTTAGAGCAATGTCAACCCAAAAAGGGGTTCCTTTATAAAGCTACTCTCTTTCATCTCTTGAGGTTTGGCGACCCTGTTCAAAAAATTGGCCACGAGAAACATTGTTGAATCAAACTAGCCTGACTTAATTCTCCTTCAAGAAACACTGGGGGAGGGGTTTGCTATTGTTAATCTACTCAGTACTGGAACATATTTTAATGTTAAAGAATTGGATTTTTATAGGATCTGATGCTAGGGGCATATCTAGGAGTTGGAAATTGGTTGGAATACTCGCACGGTCAAATGCAAAACTCTTGGGGTTCTGAATCTAGCCTGGGTTTGGAAATTTTCTCAAAAGATCTGGGGTCGATGCTCATAATTCTAAATCTCTATGAGGCACACATGGACCAAGTACCTTTCTAGGACTCTTGTTCAAGAAAAATTTCATGTATGGTGAAGCTATTATTCTAGGTGGGGACCTAAAATTTTCCGTGGGAGCATCAGAGGTTTGGGGTCCAAAGGCAAGAGGATCCTTCATCTGATTTTTTTGCTCACAAATTAAGAGATCAAGGGTTGATAGATGTATAACATATCAAGCTAAATTCTACTTGGAGGAATAAGAGGGTAGGGGAGGACATAATAGCAAAGAGAATCAATCGAATTTTGGAATCGAATAATTTTATGGAGAACCCCATTCAAACGAGACAATGGATTGGGAGTGTATGTGAATCCGACCATCCTCCTATCTTTTTGGAGGTTGTGGGAAGCATGAGGAAGCCTATGATACCTTTCAAGTTCAACTCAACCTGGCTCAAGGAGGCAAGTTTTCACAATTTGGTAAAGGAACATTGGATTCCATACGATCATCGATCAGGGGTCTCGCCCACTATCTATTTTGGAACAAGTTTAAAGAATGTAGAAAAGGAAATGGTGGAATGGGCACACAACAAGAGGCAAAGGAATGATCGGGATCTCAAAGAAACTGAACCAAATCTCTATTCTATCTATGACTTTAGAGGGTCAAGGGGGGGATTTGCTTCTCTATTGATCCCCATTCCCCAACCCTTACCTAAACTATCGATCCCCATTCCCCAACCCCCACCACAATCAACATTGCGCCATCCGCGCAAGCCCTTGACTACCATCACCAAGCACTACCAGTCCCCCACCTCGGACCATATTGTCATGAACATTGGACTCATCCAATTGTATCCTCAAACATGGGAATCCTTAGGCTCATCAAATCCCTAGTGTTGTAGGACCTCAACACCACCACCATTAGGTCTCCCTACCCTGCCACCTCTAGGCCTCCCATCCTTGGGCGTCGTCGCCCAACTACCCCTAATCCACACCACCCTCCATTGTCATGGGCCCTAGAAATCCAACACAAATCCTAGGTGATGGCAATTTATGAGACCCCCCCAATCATAACAAGCTCTGTACCCCCCGGGGCCCCAACCTGTAACACTCATTGCCACAAGATCTGCACCTTATGTCCCCCCCAAAACATACCCTAACAAGCCCACTCAACTCTCACCAACCCTTGACCCAACGAGGTCTTTAAACCCTAGCACCACACCCCCATCAATGAAAGCCTTGGTCCTTCTACCGTTCAGCCTATAGCCACAAACCATATCCTTCCCATCCCTACGCATTGCCACCTCAAACCCTCTACCCTAGTTGTTGTAGGCATTAGGATGCCCCACCACCCCCACCATTGCAAATCTTGGGACCATAAACATTGTGATCCCTAGTTACCCTCGCCGTAACAATCCCTAAGACCCCCATTCCTAGCCCCCACAACTCCACTACCCCCAACCCTCACTACCACAGGCTCACCACCAACTCCCAACACCTACCCTATCGATGCAAGTCTTACACCCCCTACTCACCCCGACCCTAATGAGCGTTGGACACCTCCACCACTTCCCCAACCCCTAACCCTTGTAACCACAGGAACTACACCTCCTAGCCCACACCAATCCCTTAGCTCCAAACCCCACTACCATAATCCCAAGGCCCCCAATGCCCCATGTCTACTAATTGATTCCTTAGGGCCCCATCAATAGGCACCACAATACCCTTATCCAACCCCCATGATGTAGAGGCCCTAGGAAACCCCACCCTAAGGCCACACCACACCCCACCCTACATCCCTTATCGGAGGCTACACCACAACCCACCTTGTAGCCCTCATTGCCACAAGATATACACCTTCCTCCAGCCCTAGCGCCACACCCCCATCAATGAAATCCTTGAGCCCTCTACGGCTCACCCCATAGCCACAAACCATATCCCTCCCATCCCCATGCATTGCCACCTCAAACCCGAAGCATCCATCGCCCCAACCCTCTACCCTAGTTGTTGTAGGCATTAGGACCACCCATGCCCCACCACCCCCACCAATACAAATCTTAGGACCCTAAACATTGTGAGCCCTAGTTACCCTCATCGTGACAATCCCTAAGACCCCCACCCCTAGCCCCCACAACTCCACTACCCCCAACCCTCACTACCACAGGCTCACCACCAACTCGCAACACCCTACCCTATCGATGCAAGTCTTACACCCCCTACTCACCCCGACCCTAATGAGCATTGGGCACCTCCACCACTCCCCCAACCCCTATCCCTTGTCACCACAGGCACTACACCTCCTAGCCCACACCAATCCCTTAGCACCAAACCCCACTACCATAATGACAAGGCCGACAATTCCCCATGTCTATTAATTAATTCCTTAGGTCCCCATCAATAGACACCACAACACCCTTATCCAAACCCCATAATGTAAAGCCCCTAGGAAACCCCACCCTAAGGCCACACCACACCCCACCCTACATCCCTTGTCGAAGGCTACAGCACAACCCACCCTGTATCCCTCATTGCCACAAGATATACACCTTCCTCCAACTCCCACAACCCCAAAACTCACCCTTATAGGCCCTATGCCCTCAATCCCCCACCTCCATCGCTACAATCCCTAAGCCCCCAACACCCCACCCTCAACCAAGCCCACACCACAATGAGCCCTGAACCCCTACATCGCCAAAACACCAACCACCACCTACCCTCATCCATCACCATCAAAATCC
The DNA here is from genome assembly GCA_001517045.1 of Pseudotsuga menziesii. Lineage (NCBI taxonomy): Eukaryota > Viridiplantae > Streptophyta > Pinopsida > Pinales > Pinaceae > Pseudotsuga > Pseudotsuga menziesii. The sequence continues at coordinate 39,056 of LPNX010452428.1, forward strand.
CTACACCCCCCCACCCTCTACCTAACACCCCCATAGACATGAGGGCCCTCAAACCCCATGCCCCACCGCTATCAAAGTGGGCCCTAAGCCCCCTCACCACAACCCCTAGCCCTAATCGTTCCAATTCAGGGACCTTTACACCCCCATCCTTAATTGTTATAATCCCTAGGGCCTCCCACCCCCTATTGTCATGGGACCCTAAGCCAGCCACGCCCCACCCCCACCAATGCAACCCTTGGGTTCCCCTACCCCCCAACCCCACCACCACAGGTATTGGACCCCTCCCATCCCTAGTCATCGCCACCTCGTGCCCCTAGCCCGCCAACCCCAACCCTTGCTCTCATGGGACTTTTCCCTCCCCAACCCACAGTTCGATCACGACAAACATTATTCCTGAAAACATCCTTTCCCTTATCTTCATAGGCCCCAAGACCCCCCACCTCCCTTACACTCGCCCACATTGATGCAAGTCTTTAGGACCCCCAACCACTCGCCCTAATGATCCCACCCATCACCCAAAAATCGCCATGTTTCATAGGGACCAAGGGACCCCCACTTGGCAATTCTCACATGCACCCTAACCACCCCACTCCCAACCTTACGTCGCCAACCCCACACCCTACTTTCACTAATGTGAGTCTTGGGTCCCCCTACTCCTCACCTCGATCACCAAAAAAGTTTCCCCCCTCCCCCAAACCCTAATCCCAACAACCCCTAGGCACCCCCACCACCCCTAACCTTCAACTCTCACCATCACATGTTGTGGACCCCCCAAACCCCACCATAAACCTACAACTTTGATAACCCTTGGCCCCCACAACCATAGGCCCTAGAGCCATAACCCTTGCCCCCTAACAACCCCACCATAAACCTACAACATTGATAACCCTTTCCCCCCAGAACCATAGGCCCTAGAGCCAACCACTGTTGACCCTATTGCGCAGCCCATAGCACCATAATCCCTTGACCAACCCTTGCCTTCCAAACTCTTCACTCCATATCCCCAACCAATATTATCACGAGCTCTACACCCCTCATTAGCAACCCCCAACCCGCACCATCATAGGCCTCAGGCCCCCTCACCCCCAACCCCACCATTATGGGCCCTAAGGAGTCCCCCCACCGAAGAATTGCAACACCATAAGCCCTAGGATCCCCACCATAGGCCCGCAACACCACAAACCCTCAACCCCACTATGGGCCCTTGAGCCCCCACTATGGGCTCTTATCCCATAGCATTGCAAGCGTTTGGCCAACGTAAGGCAAACCTCACCAATTCAAGCCTTGCACCCCCAAGCCCCATCATTGCAAATATTTTCACCCTGAACAAATCCCTCCACCCCCTATCTCTAGCCACTACCACTCCACTTACCCTTACCATAGCCCTTGGGACAATCCCACTTGCCCTCACCATGGGCCCCCACTTTCACATACTTAGCCCCATTACTCCCAACCCCACCACTATTGTCCTAAAACCTCCTACTTGAACTCCCCTCCACTATACCCCTACCACCCCATCATAGCTCCTATCACCACCCCTCAACCCCCTACCACCTCCTTTCCCATCACCACAAATATAAACCCCCACCATCATAGGGCCTTAAGGGGTCCCCCTAACACAAGCCCACAACACCAGATGACTTAATCCCCCAACCACAGGCTAATAATACCACAAGCCCTCAACCCCATTACCTCAAGTCTCCACAACCACAGGCCCTCGAGCCCCTAGCCCATAGCACCACAAGCCCTTGGCCAACTTGAGGGCCAAACCTCGCCACCGCAATCCATGCACCCCCAAGAACCATCATTGCAAGCTTTGCACCTCCCAACACCAACACTTGCCACCCCCTATCCCTAGGGATACACTACACCACTCCACTAGCCATCACCTTGGCCCCTAGGCCAATCCCACTTTCCCTCACCATGGACCCCACTATCGTAACCTTGGGCCCCATAAGTCCCACCCCACCACTACTTCCCTAGGACCCTCTACTTGTTATCCCCACCACTATACCCTTGGCTTGGTTCCCCATCATAGCTCTTGTCACCACCCATCAATCCCTTACCACCTCCTCCCCCATCAACAGAAATCTTGGAAGGCTTACCACTTCCTCCCCCACAGTTGCACCCTTGAACCCCCTGCACCATCCCCCATTGTCACACCCACTTGACCACACTTCCCAATCCCGAATTGTTGTATCCTTCACTTCCTTGTAACCCCTTCACCTCCCCCTCCTAGCCTATCCAATCCTATCCTAAGCTACCTTAGCCTATCCTATCCTAGCCTATCTAAACTAAACTAGCCTAAGTACTCTAACCCATTCCCTCATTCCCTATCCTCAGGAAGCTAACCCTCCTCTACACTAGCCTACCCTATTTTCTTAACCACTATTATTTTCAAAGTAGTTTGGATTTATACCAATTCAAAGTTTTTTTCGCCCGTTGTATTTGGGAGTGAGTTGGATATCCCGTTAGCAAAATTAGAAACCATACATATTGACAAATTCTTTTTTAAGAGGGGGGGTATTATCTACATACGAGGATCGGGGGTTCCACAGTGGAATTCCGACCAACTTCACCAAGCCCAATTCCCGTTGATGACCCGGTTCCAATTTCTCCAGACCAGCCAGAAAAAGAGACATGCTTACAAGCAGCTCTCTTCTAACCACTCCCACATGCCATTTCCCTGTAAAGTCCTGTAAAGTCTTCCATATTGATTTATGTGGTTGAAAGTCTGCTTCCTAGACCAAGTGGATTTATGTGGTTGAAAGTTTGCTTCCTAGTAGACCAAGTTTAATGACTAACGCCTCTTAATCTAAGTCTAACTTACCCTCACCACTTACCAAATCTAGTGTAACCTACCCTATCCGAACTTAGCATACTATATCCTAAGACTAGCCTAATCTATCTACTTTATCTTACCCAACCATATTGTACCATTCCAACCACGCTCCTCTAACATCTAGCTTATTCTACCTCAACTGGTTATCCCACCTTATCACACCCTATAGGAGCATGGCTTCTCCTAAGCTTACCCTACCCTATCCTATGCTCTTGCCTAATATAGTCTACCCTACCCTTTCCCAACTTAGCATATTATATCTAAACCTAGCCTACTTTACCTTACCTAACCCTACCTTATCTAGCTTATTCTACTTTAACTTACTCTATCCCACCCTTTCCTACCCTACATTAGGAGCATGGTTTATCCTAAGACTACCCTACTCTATTTCACCCTAGCATAGCCCAACTCTACCCTAGCCTACCTTACCCTACACTAGCACACCCTCTCCCTCCTTTAGCCTAGTTAACTCCTAACTTAACAAAATTGGCATATCTTATACCCGAACCTAGCACAACTTAGCCTATATTATTCTAAAGCCTATCTACTTTCCCAACCTTACCCTACCCCATAATATTAAAAAATGGACAAATGAGCTCATACTATTCAAATTTGTAGCAAGCCCCGACTACTATTTGAGAAATTTCAAAATAAACGAAAGGATGAAACATAAACTTGCAAGAAAGCATGAAAAAAGAATGGGGGGAACTTGACATTCATATCAAAACTAAATCCAAACAACAAAAATACTAACAAGTGAGCTACAAAATACCTATTTGAGAAATATGTGTAGCAAGCCCCAATTCATGTTTGAGGAATTTCAAACATAAATGAAAGCATGAAACATAAACTTGAAGCAGGGAAAAATACTAACAAGTGAGCTAGATTTAGAACCTCAAACATGGACATGGATACATGAGCTTATATTATCCAAATCTATAGCAATTCTTATAGAATGGGGAGGACTTGCCATTCATATCAAAACCAAATCCAACTATCAAAAAATACTAACAAGTGAGCTCGATTGAGAACCTCAAACATGGACATGGATACATGAGCTTATATTATCCAAATCTATAGCATTTCTTACAGCCCTGACTAAATCCCCCAAACCCTATTTGAGAAGTTTCAATGACATTCATATCAAAACCAAATCCAAACAACAAAAATACTAACAAGTGAGCTACAAAATACCTATTTGAGAAATATCTGTAGCAAGCCCCAATTCATGTTTGAGGAATTTCAAACATAAATGAAAGCATGAAACATAAACTTGAAGCAAGGAAAAATACTAACAAGTGAGCTACATTCAGAACCTCAAACATGGAGATGAATACATGAGCTTATATTATCCAAATCTATAGCAATTCTTACAGAATGGGGAGGACTTGCCATTCATATCAAAACCAAATCCAACTATCAAAAAATACTAAC
>LPNX010452428.1:43418-89246 GCA_001517045.1 Pseudotsuga menziesii
ATAATTTCAAACATCGACATGGATACATGAGCTTATATTATCCAAATCTATAGCATTTCTTACAGCCCTGACTAAATCCCCCAAACCCTATTTGAGAAGTTTCAATGACATTCATATCAAAACAAAATCCAAACAACAAAAATACTAACAAGTGAGCTACAAAATACCTATTTGAGAAATATCTGTAGCAAGCCCCAATTCATGTTTGAGGAATTTCAAACATAAATGAAAGCATGAAACATAAACTTGAAGTAAGGAAAAATACTAACAAGTGAGCTAGATTCAGAACCTCAAACATGGACATGGATACATGACCTTATATTATCCAAATCTATAGCAATTCTTACAGAATGGGGAGGACTTGCCATTCATATCAAAACCAAATCCAACTATCAAAAAATACTAACAAGTGAGCTAGATTCAGAACCTCGAACATGGACATGGATACATGAGCTTATATTATCCAAATCTATAGCATTTCTTACAGCCCTGACTAAATCCCCCAAACCCTATTTGAGAAGTTTCAATCATAAATGAATGTGCATGACATAAACTTGTGAGTAAAAATAAATGGGGAGGACTTGGCCATTCATATCAACCAAATCTAAATAATGAAAAATTGACAAGTCACTGCAAAAGCAGGATAGGATAGTAATTCTATTGAAGAAGAAGTTAACTCAAACCAACTATAATAAAAAACTCAAATTGGGTCAGATGTGAATAAGAAAAACCTTTGGTTAAGTATTAGATCTACATAATTCTATCATGGACTAGAAAAATATAGAGAATTGTAGTAAAAGGGATGAATATAATGCATCATTCCCCTGATAATTTTAAGTTAAACCTTCATTTCAGTTAATATGAATTGACCAGGATCCGCAAACTTGGATTGGGGAAGATGTGAATAATAAAATCAACATCTAGTTTTGTATTCAATCTATGAGTTTATCATAGGAATTGGAATATCAAAATATAAACGATTACACTGTAATCATTGGCAGAGCCAAAGTAAAAGGGATGAATATAATACATCATTCCCCTAAGGTTGTTTGGTTGGAAAGGATGTTAAGTTGACCTCCATTTCAGTGAATATACACTGAAAGCTGATGTGATGAAATTGCCAAAGTTGGGTCAAGAAAAAAGGTTACACATATCTCAAACAAGTGTTGAGGTCCTACTTGGTTTGAAGATTCCACCATTATATGGTGGCTAAGCTTTGGGCATTAATATATTTATATTTTGTTTTTAGGTTTTGAATGTAATTTCAATTTGGTGTCAAAACTGACTAAACTATTTTAGTCTGCCTGTTGTTGCTAACTCTTGAATTTTTGTGAGAACTAACATGCACATAGATAATTATGTAATATTTTCTTCTATGAGCAGATATGGAAGAATGCCCATTCAGAACCTTAAATTTTTCACAAACAACTGGTAGATAAATTCACATTAACATCATGTGGACTGCTACATTATAGAATAAGGTCATGGACAATATTATATATTTAACTATCAAAATCTCTATTTGATTGAACTTCTATTTAGCTTTATATCTGAACCGAAAGTGGCACAATCAATGCTAGACCAAGGGATTTGAACTATATCCAAGAGATAATCAAACTCAGAATGGGGGAGACATGAATAAGAAAGTCAACATCTAGTATTGCATTAGATCTATATAATTAATATTAATTATAACATGGAATAGCAAAATATAGACAACTATAGTTTTATCCTAAAAGAGACAGAGTAGATGGGGTGAATATAAACAATCATTTCCAATGAGGATTTCAAGTTAAATTTCCAGTTAATATGAACTAACTGTATTCGACAATGCACAAATTCTACATGCATCATAACAGTACATAGATCAAGTTTTTGGTCTTTTACCTTTTCATCATTGCACAATTTATAGTTTCTTCTGTTTCACATGAGATTTTGAATGCAGTGAAAGTTGTTGTGCTAGTTATCTGTTTGCTAATGATCATTATGCTCTCCCAGTTGATCTCTTTGTAAAATTACAATAGATAAATTAGATTTAAGTCGATTTCCATCTCTGTAATTTGTTCTTGATGAATTAGATTATTTCCACACTATGTTTACATTACATTATATTACGATATGAAACCATTTAATTGGAAAATTAGAAATGAACCCTGTGAAGTCCATCCACTTATTTTCCGATCTATAGAGCTGGATATTAAGTAATTTGATCTGGGACTCCCCTATTGTGATGCTACGTGTGTCAAGGTTGTAGTTGAGAGTGTAGAGGCCACATTGAAGCCTATATTTCTCCCTGCCCCTCCCAAGATTTCGATTAGTGAGCAAATATAATGTAGTTTTCATAATGAACCTCAACCTTCAGAGATCTGGAATTTTAAACCTGATGAGGACAAGGTTACAGATTAGAGTGCAGAAGCCACATTGAATAAATCCTATATTTCTCCCCGGCTCCACCAAGAATTTGACTAGTGAGCAAATATAATTTAGTTTTTCATAGTGAAACTGAACCACTAAATTCAGAAATATTGGGATTTCAAATCTGAAAAAGAGGTTATTATTAAAAGTTTAACTAGTTTTTTGGGATAGAAAAGATGTGTACTCAAACCAATTGGGCCTATTTTGTTAAATGCAAATAATTGAAGGAAACTGGATATTTTGGGATGGATCATGATATGACTAGAGTCTTTGCTACATTGTTTGACAAGGACACTGAAATGATTCAACTAGCAATTGAAATTTTTGAGATGGTGCATCGAGGATATTTGCTACATCTTAATGATTCAACAACACATCCCATTCCTAGTCAAATGACAATTGGCTGCTACATAATCCTCACAGCACGCCACTTATCACATAAAAATGATAACCCCAAAGGAAGGACGCGCATTCAAAAACCCATTGAGTTGTAGCTCAAAAAACCACATAAACATGAGCATAAGCAAGGCCGTGAGATGACAATGATTTACAAAAAGAGAGGGCAACAAAATTTCTAGAAGAAATTAGAAAGAAATGCTTACCTTGAATTAGGAGGCCAGAGTTTGCATTAACTGATTTCATGTTGCTTGTTTGATATCTTTAGATGAGCAGGAGCATTCTCCATGTGGCGAGTCAATGAGCAAGGGATGTTTATCGAGCTCCTACTACTCTTCCAACAGAGACATACCCATAGGGACACATACAACACAAACATAGAGATATACCCATATACAAAACACAACTTCACACAGTACAGAGACATATATAGAGACATACCCACTTACAGCAACCAAATTCTACAGTGTAGAGACATACCCGCACACAACGCAGAGATACAGAGAAGCATACAGAGAATTAAAGAAGTACACAGGGATATAGAGAAGCATACAACTAAGTAATATAGAGGAGGAAGAGGAGGAAAAGGTGAACTGAAATAATAGAGATAAAAATACAGAGAGAAGCATACATACCCATATACATAGATACAAAGAAGAATACAGATGCAGAAAAGCATACAAAATAAGTATTCTTCTCACTATAACCCTAAACCCTTAAAGTCGACGGCAAAGCAAATAGAAATCTCAATTTGCTAGTGATCAGTCAGAGGCTACAGGTCTTGTGCCCATCATAAGTCATTTTGTACCGCTTCCCAAAATTCTTCTTACAGTTCGACCTAGACAACATAGTAATACAAAGAAAGAGGAGGAAGTGGTGAATATCAGTAAAAGGCACAGATATTTAAAGAAATTTGTGTAATACTGTGCTGTTTAGCAAAACTGCATGAGCTTAATCTGAAAGAGTAGATAGAACAGAAAAGTATGAGAGAAGATCAAACAAAATAGTAAGGCATGAGAGCAGAGCAAATAGAAAACCTTAAAGTTGATGACAAAGTAAATAGAAACCTACACCTCAAAATCCAAAGACAAAAACCTTGAGATATGCATGCTGGGAGTCATCTTTTAGAGTCTTACTCGACTTCTTTAATGTTTTGCTCTGCATTTCCTTCTGAGAGAAGAGAGGATTTTCTAATAATTTCTTTCATGTCTTGCTCTACATTTCCTTCTTCCTTATGGGAGAAGTCGATTAATCCAAACTGGGCACTCATCCGATTAGCAATTCTCTTGGTACTACTGCAACTCATAATATGATATCACTCAAAGGCTACGGCTCAACGGGAACGAGTGATCAACCTGCTCCTGCTCCAGATCTGGCTCATGTGGCTGCCATAACATCTTCCGCTCCATAATATCCTCTGCTCTCTCATATGGAAGAGAATGCTTTTTTGTGGCAGATTGATATACGCCTTTGTGACAGATGTATATATAAAGTTTTCCGGAATGTATATAACAGATATTTTCCTTTTTAGGAATGTATGTAACTTTCCTTTTAGGACTATTATCATTCACTAAAAGAAAATTTATATTCTAGTTAGTTTGACTTTAAAAAAATCATATCATTGTTTTAAATCATTAACTTTAACTTTTCTTTTAGGTACTTTTCTAGATATTATAGATTTTTTTCAAAAATTTGAGACTATTATTATTTATTAAAAGGTAAATTTATATTCTAGTTAGTTTGACTTAAAAAATATCATATCATTGTTTTAAACCACTATATAATAACAAAGTCAACAATATCATTGTCTAACTAACCTTGCATTACATTAAAAACAAATCATAATAAAGATTTGAGAGCTTTGTAGGAAAGAATAGGGTCCCCTACTTTGAATCCTTAAGGAAAGCAAATTTATATTCTAGTTAGTTTGACTTACAAAAAAATCATATCATTGTTTTAAACCACTATATAATAACAAAGTCAAGTATATCATTGTCTAACTAGCCTTGCATTACATTAGAAACAAATCATAATAAATATTTGAGAGCTTTGTAAGCTTTGTAGGAAAGAATATAGTCCCCTACTTTGAATCCTTAAGGAAGATAGTTTATTAGACATTTGTTACGTCTTGAGTCCTTTTTGGATAAACTATATCCATATTTTGATTTATCTTTTATGAATATCAAATATAAAGATTTTTTCTTTAGAAAAATATTAGTGCGCGAATTCTTTCTCTTCCATGGTACTCTCCTACATTAAAATATCTCTTTAGAATGAAATATCTTCAACCATTTATGCCAGGGTTCAAAGGATGGACCTACTGGAAAGGAATCAAAATGTTATGGGATTATTCTAACTCGGAAAATGAACCTCCATAAAAATGGGACGGATGGACCATACCGAAATTCCCAGCCAAAATTGAAGGAGAAAAAAAACAATTCTTAGATTATTTATCAGGCTCTATGCCTGTGGCTAGAAGGAAGAAGGATAAGCGTGGTTGGGGAAGCTGCACAGGTCTGTACACCACTCATCAAGGCTGTAATGTATTCTCATCCATTCCTAGCGCATCCATCAACCCATAAATCTGGAAAAAGTTGTGGAAAACAATCACGTTACTGAAAATTAACATTTTCTGCTGGACGTTGGTGCATGGGAAGATTTTAACAAGCGAAAATTTAGAAAAGAGAGGGATAGAGGGGCCATTCATGTGCGCTTTGTGTTGTGAAAATAATGAAACAATTCTGCATTTATTCTTTGAGTGTAATTATGCCAGAACAATGTGGAGAATGTTAACAGAACCGTGGTTCGGCAGGGTTGAGATTCCAGGCAACGTGCAGCAATGCTTTACCAATTGGGAAAAGGAATTCAAGGGATATCTAAATAATAAAAAAGGAGTGAAAGATTGTTGGATGAAGCTCCCAAATATCATATGCTGGCATATTTGGATTGAGCGTAATCTAAGAACGCTTCGGCATAAAGCATGACTTCGAGACAAGATCGTAGCTAAAACGCAGGCTCTCATGGGAGAGATTATTAAGACTAAGGTGGTTCCCAAAAATAAAACTAATTTGGTGGCCAATGAAATTATTTGGATGCAAACCTTCGTATTTTCATAAATAGACATAGGTGTGGTCGTGAGGAAGATGGAAAGCTGGGAAATAAGGTTAGATAAGGTCCAATTTGGAAGATGGATGAAAGAGAGAAGAATAGCCAAACTGTTCTTTCATGGTGCATCAAAGGGAAACCCACGGATGGCAAGAGGAGGTGGATTCATCATCAGTCCTAAAGGGGAAATAGAAATGGAATATTTCTGGAACATAGGAAATGATTCAAATAATATGGCTGAAGCCTATGGGCTTAGGCAAGGAATTAAGCAGCTGGAAAAAAAGGGATTTGAGGAAGCCATTGTTTTTGGAGACTCCCGAATTATAATTCATGAATTGAATGAAGTAAATCAGAGCTGAAATTTAAGACTGGATAGGCTGATCAAAAGAATAAACTTTGTCTCAAAGACTTTTAGATGATTAGAGTTCTTTCATGTCCTTCGGGAGCTTAATGATTTGGCGGATCATGCGGCTAATAAAGCAAATGGATTAGGTAAAAATGATCTTTCAGTAAATCTACACCAATCCTTAGAGTTACCACCTTAAGAAGCAAGAGGTTAAGAGTTGGTTTTTCTGGTTGTTGGACAATGCATGATTGTAAGAGAAAATGCAGTTACATGAGGATCTGGTGATCATTCAACCAGATTGATGTAATTTTTTCAAGTGGTTCTTATACTGCTCTTATAATTCAAAACATAACTGTTCTTGTCAAAAAACAAATTCTAAATATAGTTGCAAAAACAAAATACTGGAAATGAGTGGAGTGGATCTGCGCCTTGGAGGAAAGAAATTCAAAATAAGTGCATTGTAAGCTACCAAAACATTGCAAACAATTTAATCTATAATAGATCAAAGATTCAAAGAGTGGGAACAAATAATAACTTTACCAAATCACATATAATCCAATATATTGTCTACATCATAATGAATCATAGGTGACAAGTTGCCATTGATCTACTTGCTTGCAATTTAGGTTGCAGTCTATAGTCGTGGATATGGAAGAGTGAAGAGTTTTCCATTACTACAAACTATTTAGAGAAAATAATATACCACCCTTCCTTTTGTTCTCAAATATGTATATATAGAACTTGAATTCATACTTGTTGCTTGCAAAAGAGGAAATAAACTCATTAAGGCAAAGGCTCAACATGCAAACTAGGAAAAATATCGTTTTTGCTTTTGGAATGTTTTTCCATTATTGTTTGACCATATTATTATTTTAGGATGTTTTTCTACTTATTTTTAACAACATATTTATACTTTTTACTCTTTCTATGAATGCAAGTATAATATTCAAAAGTCAAAATCAAGCTTTTAGATTTTTAACAAACAATGAAAAATGCCCAATATACCCAAAAAGGTCAAACTAGGTTTTGGAGTGGTCAAAAATCAAGGTTTGGAAATTCAAGCTTTGCAAGGATGGCCACTAAAACATAACAATTCAAATTAGGGTTTTGGAAATCAATTTATTAGGTTTTGGCATAACATAATTTTATAACCATATTCAAAATGGAAACCTTCCAACAAGTTGTTGTTGACTTTTTTATTGTTTAAGGATAATTTTCTTTCTTTCTTTTTAACAACAACATATTTATACCTTTTATCATGCCTTTTCATGCAAGGAAAATATTCAAAATTCAAAATCAATATTATAATCTTTTAACAAATGATGAAAAAATCCAAATATACTCAAGAGGTCAAACTAGGATATGGAGTGGTCAAAATTAAAATATGGAATCAATGTAAAGTCATGCTTGGCATGAATGGCCACTAAACATAACAATTCATATTAGGGTTTTGGAAAATAGATTTTGGGTTTTATAAATACTTAATTTAATAGCCTCATTCAAATGGAAACCTTCCAACAAGATTCCACGTGTCACATTGAGGAGCCATCTACCCGGTCAATACTACTCTTGAATCATCACTCTTTCACTGTCAAGACCTTGAACCACACCATCACTTCCTGTTTGGAACCATTCCATTTAACCTATACCTTCCCTACATAGAAAATATTAATTATATGTGTCAAAAAATAGACTTTTTCAAAAAGCAAAAACAAAAAATCAAGAAAGAGTAAGTTTGAAGGAAAGATCATCAATCTAGATTCTTTCAAAAAAGGACCAAATAAGGAAAATAAAGAAAAATCGGTCTCACTAGACTTGTATTTTTACAAGAAGCATGATTGTATGAATATCAATGTCACGTTACCTCCCTGATCTCAAGTTCTTGGAGAAAGCAACTGCTAAAATTAGTAATTTAGGACTCATATGGATGTGGAAAGAACTCTAATCAATGTGTATGTCTGAATCAATTATAATGTAACTAACCTGGTCGAATATTGACAGACATTAACCCTTTAGTAGTGCAAGCACAATTTGGGGTTAACAACTCTTTATATTTAATTTAATTGCTCTCTACCTCCTTTGGATCAGTGAACTACGATGACATGCATTTTTTTATTTAGCCCTGATTGGACGATGGATTATGATTTGAATGCCCAATCTATCATGTTTCCCCATGATTGATGAGAAATCATTTCACAATTTGAAATTCCTTTAATGGATGCACAACTCATTATTTTTGAGAGATCCATAGAAAGTGTGCTTATCCAAAGCCGAAATTAGCATTGGCATTTGTTGGATGGTATATAATGAAACGTGATGGATCATAATTTAATGCTAACAAATAATATGATTCTTGAATCGAGTTGAGTTCAAGTAGAATATCATATTTATTTCCATGCCTTGTGCATTCCCTCGCGTGCTTATCATCTCAAGGTTGCTTGTTTTGTCAATTAAGGTTGGTATATAGGAGTAAGTTTTGATCACTCCGTGTCATATTTTGTTATGCATGGATGTGTCTAGGATGCATATGTGTGTCCTATATATGTTATCTATAATGTATTTTTGTTGTTTGTAACTGAGAGATGGAGGCATGCCACTGCAAAATGCTTCAACTCCCTCATGCCTCTTCATATTTTTAATTACCTTGTTAGTAATTCCTCATTAATATGTCTATTGTTACAATGCTCTCCCTCTCTCTATCCTCTAATAACATTCTCTAATTGAAAACTTTGTAGCCATGGTGTTATTTGGGCCATCCTCTTTAGTTGATATTTAATGCTTGACTTCCATTTCATCCGCATGTTTTGATATAATGGTTCATAAAGTTATTTTCCCTTCTTTGGTGAGCTCTCTGAAAGTCCCAAACTCCAATCCATTTATGACATGTGCCATTGATCTGCAATCTACATTATGCCCCTTCTCATCAACTCAATGAAGCCTTTACTTTTATGCCCACCATGCATTCTACATCTATTAGTATCACTTTGGTCCATTGATACTTGATGCCTCTCAAACCCATACTTTGTCTAATATTTTTCCAATGCCTTTTTGATTATGTGGTGAAATTCAAGGTGATTTGATCTTTGATGCACCATCCATTTCAACATCCTATAAATATGTTAAATCCTCCTTGTTTTCTAAAATATTTATATACTTCAAGCCTTCTTTCTTTGAAATTATTCATGTTCCCTTTGTGAGTTCACCATTCTTGGAGATATCTCTTGATAATCCTTTCACGTTCAAATTTTTACTTAGATTCCAAACCATCCTCAATATGTACACTCATATCATCCTTGGTGTTCTCAAAATCAATATCAAAGTACCTGCAATGCTCTTGCATCATAGTCCCCAAGTAAATTAAAAATCACCTCCTCATTCTTAAGTGCCATACCCTCATCTCAATTACCCCCATGATTCCTCATCTTTAGTGTGCTAATCTATTCTTGGAAAAATGATCTTCAATTATCATCACTTCTTCCTATCTTTATAATTGCTAAGGTAGTCTTCACAACATCTTCTTTATACTAGATTTGCCAATCACTCTTGCAACATCTACCCAAGTCGCAATTATTGGAGTCATCGACACTTATTTTACTTTCTAGAGTCTTCACTCACTCAATGAAATTCACCATTGTTTTCTTGTAGTCTTCACTCTTCTACAATCTCTTTCATATTGTTCATATTTCTCCCACCTTCTTTGTACTCATTCTCTTTGCAATATTCTCCTCTTTCAACATCTCATTCCACAAGGTCTCATGTTCCTTGTCTCATAAGTGTTACCATTTATGATATTGTTGGAAACATAATCCTACGGGATTATGGTTCCACTTGAAATTATTGTAAATATTTTTTGGCTTAGGAAGATCACAGGAAGATGGAGAGTCTACGTGAGAATCCAAAGATCCCATTGGAAGATGAAGTCCAACAGTCACATCAGTTGTATAAATAAAGAATTCTGAATCAATAAAAATCAATCCATGAGTTATTATCTCTGACAAGTGGTGTCAAATCCTTTTGGAAGATTAATTCCAACAATCACATCAGTTGTATCAATAAATAATTCTGAATCAATAAAAATCAATCCATGAGTTATTATCTTTGACAAGTGGTATCGGATCCTATTGTAGAGTACTATAACACTCGTTGCTCAAACCTGGCATTATGCTTTCCTACAAAATCTTCCATATGTTTCTCATCTCTCCATCCTACAAGATGCCTAGCATTATGTCCATGATTTCCTTCTATAAGTTATGGTGTGGTGTCCTCCACTAGTGTACTTGCCCATTTTGTCTTGTTAAGTCTTCTCTTGGTGGTTACACTAATTTTGGTTATCTTCTCCTCGATTGTTACCTTCTTTCTCTATCAACTGAGGCGGATATAGTCTCTATGTGAGATCCCTCTACAATTTCTTCCCTCTACATGTTAGTTTCATCTTGAGCTATCATTGTGTGTGGAGCTAATGTTCATGCTCATTGAGTGTGTGTTCTAGCTAGAAAGAAAACTCTAGACGTAAAATATTGTGGTGACTACTTGTTGAATGCTCTTGCTCTGTACATTGGGTGTTCCCATTTGTGTGATTGGTGCGAACCCTATGACACATATTTGTTCCATTCCACATTATTAGGATGAGTTGTTTGATAAACATGGGGCTCTGTATGTTTTTGTATGCTTGCTAAAAGGCCATGTCCAAGTCTAGACTCGACACACTCATGGATTTAGAGGAAGTCTGTTTGGAATTTTTGAAGGTGCTTAAATATTAATGGCCATTTGAATATGATATTGCAATATGTGGAATAAATCTCTTCATCTCAGACTCGCAGCACCGTGGACCCTAGATCCTACCTGTGTTGTGAATTTATTGTTATCATCGTGAACCCTAGTCCATGAAGATATCATTGAAAATAATATCAGAGTGAGGAGGATGTGGTGGCATTCTTGTGGTGAGCTCTTAAGAGAGACGTGTTTATCTGTGTGTTGCATGGAACCTGAAATCTATCTATTGAGGTGCACTGAATATATTTGTGACCTCTCTCAATGATTAGTGTGGTTGTTGGGATGTTCCTTCTCTATGCCTTGAAGTGTTTCTATCTCCCCTGGTGTGTAGGCTCTATTCTAAACCCTAATTTTTTAGTGTGAAGTGATCGTACTATGGTCTCCATTGACTACTACATACTTGTATTGAGTATATGCCAACGTAACAAACCTTTAAGTGAAGAGCCACATCTTGATTATTGCTTGAATACTCAGTTGAAGTTTGAAGTGTCAAGACTCTGGGTTGGTCTCATTGTTGTGTGGGTTATCCAATTCTCCAAGTGCATGTCTATGGACTTCTCTATGCACATAGACTTCTCCAAGTGTGAAGGTACTATGTAATAAATATTGCTTGATATTTTTGTGTTTTTATGTTTCAATGAACCGATATTGGTGCATTTAACTATTGAAATTGTTGCAAGAGTGAAGCTGAGTTGCTAACCTTGGAGTTGGAATGTAGAGCTATTGTGACCAACATCAATTCTTCTCTTAGTGACCATGAAGACTGGTAAATACTGGTAAAAGCATTGGAATTTTGAATGCTTTATTTGTTTGTTGAAAAGCTCTACATCTTGTTTGTACGAAGCGTGAAGTAGAGTTCTATCATTAGAGTGCATGAGTAGCACATTCATATAATTAAATAGTATATTAAAAAGGAAAAATATACCCTCATCTAGGACTATATTTTGGTTCTTTGAAGATACCACAACCATTTCATATGATGTGAATAGAATAAGAGGAAAAGGAAGAAGAAATTTCAAATGTAGGGGGGTAGAAACAATTTATATAGAAGACCATACTTACAGTGTAAGCACTATAGGAAGAATGGACATGAAGCATATTTTTGTCGAGCCCCTTGGGACTCCATCAAAGAAAGACATAACCAGAATAATGAAGACAAAAGTAAGAGCCAGGAGGCTGGTAAGATCATGAATATGCTCATTGTATTATTGCATATTGTAATATTGGAATAAATGAAATCACATATTTTTCATCTTATAAAGAATGTTGGTTTCTTGGTGATGATTAACGTCCCCTGAAACCAAATTTGTCTATCAGACCTGAAGAAAACAAATTATTTAGTTTGTTTTAAAATTGTATTTCTATGCTCAAAGATCTTGGAGAGAAGCGTCCCGAGCTCACTATAATTTTGACAAGTTAAAAGGCTAGGAAAGTCAAGATTGCAACAAAGATTATGAAACTGAGATCCAATGTGGGTGTACGCAGGCACTCTAAGAGGAATTGATTTTCATCCTCAATGTTCATATTCTCACAGAGGTGGCAGATCCTTTCCACCCATGGTGTTTTAGGAACTTCCCAATGACATGTTTCACTATGTAGCTCATGAGAGTCCGTTCCTATCTTGGCTATATTAATTTTTTTCTTTGAACTAGTTAAAACAGAGAGATACTTTTGATCTTCTAGAGTAGGGTTGATGATATCCTTATAATATATTAACTTTATTTTAGCCTCTAAATATTTCTCACACCACATTTTCTCCTTAAACTTAGAAGTAACAATATTTTTAATGTTACTAATATTTTGCAATGCAACATTTTCGTCGATCTCCCAATGGTTTAACAAGGCCCTGGTATCTTTATACCAGCCTCGCTTGAACCTTAGGTGGTTTTTCCTGGAATGTAAATCTAGATTAGGAATTCTATGGTCTCTCATGTTATTGATTTCGTGCTTATACAGCAAGAGCCTAGACATAGCTAGGATCTCAATAGGGGAAAGACCCACTTCTATAAGGATAATAGGGTAGGGTGTATTGCTTTTTATTTTGAGGTTATATGTTATAAAATGATTCTGGATTTTCTCAATCTTTCTCCAGGATTCTCTAGAGATGATGCAACCCCAAACCTCACACCCATAAAATATAATAGGAGTGACTAAAGTTTCAAAGAGGAGCTTCTTTTTATCCGACATCACAAGGTTTTCTTCATTACTATTATTTGCAAGACCAAAATAAGCTTTCCACCCTCCATTAATCCTTTTCTTAATGCTATAGTTCTAGTTGAGCTTGTGATGAATATCAATTCCTAGGTACTTGTAAGAAGACACTTCCTCCAAGTTGCTATTGTCATACACAAAATTAGCGTAAGTGTCCTTCTTGAATTTCATAATAATAATTTTTGTTTTGTCAATGTTAACAGTCATACCCATGGTAGAGAAAAAATCCTTAAGAATTCTTAGTTTCTTATCAAGAATGAATGGACACCTTGCGAGAAGAACACTATCGTCAGCATAGAGAAGAAGGATGATGAATATTCCAACTAAGATTGTGCCAGCACAACCTGCTTCCTCTAAACAACCTTCTAGTTTATCGATGTAAAAGCCAAAAATGGTAGGGGAGAGGGGGAAACCTTGTTTAACTCCAATATTACACTTAATATGTTTCGACCACCCCTCGTTGGTATTAAACTTGGCAATGAAATTCTCATACAACCTTATTGGGCCAGCTCTCAACTGAAAAGGAACCTTTATCTCTTCTAATCTATTCCATAGGTTATTTCTAGGTACCGTATTGAAAGCCTTTCTAAATTCCACAAAGCAACAAAAGAGATTGGATTTATCATTACGACATTCCTCCACAATTATCCCAAGCGTAACGAGGTGGTCCATTTTTTAGTGTTGCCTTCTAAAACCTACTTGGCCTTTAGCCCTATTACCTTCACTTTCAAGCCATATTCTCATCTTATTTTCCAAAATAATACCATATAACTTGGCTAAGAGAGGGCTAATCATAATTTTTCGATAATTAGAGGGGTTATTTGTATTCCCACTTTTAAAAATAGGGATAATTTGGCTTTGAGTCCAAGGTTTAGGGAACCCTTGCTTGACCGCTTGATTGAAAATCTTGTGGATGTGAGGGATGAGGACAAGACCTCCAATTTTTAAGATTTATGCTTGGTACCCTTCAATGTCCTTAGGTTTTCCATTTGCTAGAAGCTTAACCCCAAAATCTCTGTCCTCTAATGAGAAAACTTCTTTTGTTGTGAGTAGGGTTTCAAAGTTATATATGACATTTGGGGATTCATAAATATTTTTAAGATAGGAATTCTAGTGTTGTAAAGAAATTTTATTATTATCTTTAGTTTTTCTAGTTAGAATCTGCCTCCAAAATTTCTTAGGAGCCACCTTAGAGAGGTGTAACATATTTTCTTGTCTTTTATGAATATACTGCATTTTTTCCTTTTAGTTAGGGCTTTGTAAATTTTTATTTTGTCAATTTTAAGAGACTCATCAAGAGCTTATTAATTTCTCTCCTCGCACTTTTACAATCTTTATCATACCAAGGGTTGGTTTTGCTATTTCTTTTATTACTTGAAACTTCAATTGAGAACTTATGAATAGAATACGAGAGGGTTGTGGTAAAATCATGATAGAGGTCTTCTATGTTGTGTATGCTTGATAAAGGAATCAAATTAATTTTTAATTCATTTAGAAAAAAGATCATTTTTATTTCTACCAAAGTTCAAGTTTTTTTGGCTATGAGGATCATATTCTATGGGATATCTATGCATGGCAAAATTGAGAGTTACAATTAAAGGTCTATGATCTGAGTCAAGCTCGTGGTCGTTTAAGATGTCAAAATTTATTATTTCGTTGTATAAAGGGATATTGGAAATAACATAGTCTACCACGCTGCTACCAAGCACATGGATACATGTCATATGGATAGAATTGGGCCACTTCTTTAGACCGTTTCAAATTATGAGATCTTGAGCACTACAGAGCTTGGCTAGCTCAAACCCAAACAAATTCCCCCCTAGATCTTCAGAGCCTCTTTTGTACCTTCCAGCTAGAGTAAGGTCTTCTTCTAACCAAAGAGGATTAGGGTTGGAATGATTGCTTAGAATAATAGCTTGGTTGCTTGAAGGTCGAGCATTAAAGTCACCCATTAAGAAGATATTACCCCCATTCCTTAGACTTGAAATATCATTCTCTAAACCATTGTAAGGAAAATTTTTATCTAAATTATTTTTCTTATAGAAGTTAGAATTAATAGGGGAAAAATAACAGATTGCTATGTAGGTTTTTTATCATTAATGTCAGTAATTTCTATCCAAATGTATTGGTTGTAAGGGTCTTTTTTATAAATAATGACATGGGGGAAGATGTTCTTCCTAATGTAACAAGCTATACCCCCAATGCCTCTACGATAGGATTTCTTGTTCTAGATTGACCATAGTACAAAGCCATCTATGTTAGGGACCTTAGATTCTTGGTGCTCCCAAGTTTCAACTAACAATATAATATCAACTTCATTCAAGATCCAACTGAGCTTGTGGTATTTGTTCCACGAAAATCCCCGACAGTTCTAAGAAAGAATCTGGATAATGTTGAATCGTTATTTATTACTATCTTTTTGGTTTCTATCTCGAACAATGGCTTTTCTATTTCTGATTATTTCCCATTTTCCTTCCTTCCTAGCTTCTTTTACCTTTTGAACCTCCTTTCTTAATTCTGCTTGATCTTCTAGAATGAGATCTTCATTTATAAATAATCTTGTTCCTTTAAGACTTTAGGTTTTACTAAGTATGTCATACTTATGGTCAGTAGAGCTCACCTTTATCTGGATCAGCCTTCCTTTATTCTTAGTTAATTTTCCCAGCCTTGTTGCTTCTGTAAGACATGTTGTTTTAATTTGTAATCTATTATGTAATTCTACCTGGACTATGACTAATGTATCCTCGTCTACATCCTCTTTCAAACCGAATATTATAAGTTTCAATGCCCTTTTGTTATGCTAATGGTCTAATTCTATCAATTTTTCATTTCCTCTTTAATGGGTTTGATATCTCCTCAAATGCGGGTGTGAGTCAAACCAACATGGAGGCTAATGTGGCCCCTCCAGCCAGTGCTCAACTCACTTCCATTAATGGCCTTTAAGACACAGAATATCGTGGCCACTCCACAGCTCGATGGCAGGATGAAGCTGTCTCATCGCAGCTTGGATGCCATAACTTCTCCACCAGGGTGCTGCGCTTTGCACAAGCACCATTCAATTGGGATTATGGCCCCCAAGATTTACCCCGCTCTTCTGCTGCGCTGGTTCATTATCTGGTTCATCATCGCTCTCCCGGTTCCTCAAGCTCTCCTTGGTCGCTCAGTGCAACATGGCCACCACCCTCTGATTCACGCCACCTTCACCTATCTCTCCACTGCTCTGTGCCCTCATACCACTCTCCATTATCTCTGCTCGCCTGCCAGCCATATCAATCCCCTGCCATGCCTAGAAGACAAAGTCACACTTCATGCAGGGGGCGAGGACACCATCCTGGGTCAGAATGCCATATTCGCCTCTCCTCTCAAGCTAGCAATAATGGCTTCGACCTGGAAATTCCAAAGGAAGTGCAAATAATTGTCTCGAATTGGGAGGACGAATTTTCTAGTGCGCTTGGGGTAGCATGACGCATAGTGGAGCGACGACAAAACTAATGGGTTTTAAATATTTTTGGTTAGGAAGATAGAAAGTCTACGTGAGAATCCAAAGAGCCTATTGGAATATGAAGTCCCACAGTTACATCGGTTATATAAATAAAGGCTTCTTAATCAATAAAAATCAATCCATGAGTTATTATCTCTAACAAGTGGCACCAAATCCTGGTGTAGAGTACCATAACACCCGCTTCTTAAACCTAGCATTATGCTTTCCTACAAAATATGACATTTGTTTCTCACATCTCCATCCTACAAGATGCCTAGCATTATGTCCATGATTTCTTTCTACAAGTTATGGTGTGTTTTTCTCCACTAGTATATTTTCCCATTTTTTCTTGTTAAGTCTTCTATTGGTCTCGATTGTTACCTTCCTTCTCTGTCAACTAAGGTGGATACAATCTCTATGTGACATCGCTTTACAATTTCTCCTCTCTGCATGTTAGTTTCATCTCAAGCTATCGTTGTGTGTGGAGCTAATGTTGATGCTCATTGAATGTGTGTTCTAGCTAGAAAGAAAACTCTAGACTCAAAATATTGTGGTGACTACTTGTTGAATTCTCTTGCTCTGTGTACATTGGGTGTTCTCATTTGTGTGACTGGTGTGAACCCTATGACACATATTTGTTCCATTTCACATTCTTAGGATGAGTTGTTTGATAGACAGGGGGCTCTGTATGTTTTTGTATGCTTGCTAAAATGCCATATACATGTCTAGACTCGACACACTCATGGAATTAGAGGAAGTCTGTTTGGATTTTTTTGAAGGTGCTTAAATATTGATGGCCATTTGAATATGATATTGCAATATGCGGAAGAAATTCCATTTCGCATTCTTAGGATGGGTTGTTTGATAGACATGGGGCTCTGTATGTCTTTGTATGCTTTCTAAAATGCCATGTACATGTCTAGACTCGACACACACATGGATTTAGAGGAATTTTGTTTGGATTTTTTTGGAGGTGCTTAAATATTGATGGCCATTTGCATATGATATTGCAAGATGTGGAAGAAATCTCTTCATATCATACTCTCACCACCATGGACCCTAGATCCTACTTGTGTTGTGATTTTAGTGCTATCATCGTGAACCCTAGTCCATGAAGAGATCACAGAAAAAAATACTAGAGCAAAGAGCATGTGGTGGCACTCTTATGGTGAGCTCTCAAGAGAGATGTGTGTATCCATGTGTTGCATGGAAATTGAACTCTATCTATTGAGGTGCACTGAATAGATTTGTGACTTTGCTTAACGATTAGTGTGGTTGTTGGGATGTTCCTTCTCTATTCCTGGAAGTGTTTCCATCTCCCCAGGTGCATGGGCTCTATCAATGGCCATCCACAAACTCAATCTTCAGAAAGAGGTAACACTATCTTGAAGCTGAGAATTGGGGTATTATAAACCCTAATTTTTTAGTTTGAAGTGATTGCACTATGGTCTCCATTACTTGTCTTGAGTATATGCCAACTTAATAAACCTTGAAGTGAAGAGCCAAATCATGATTATTTCTTGAATACTCGACCAAATTGGATATGTAGATGGAAATGTTTTGAAGCTGAAAGGCTCATCTCCAAGAGTTCAAAACTTTACCTACCTATTTCAGCATGCATAAGGTAATTTGTCATCCAAATTGTTATGGCATGCTAGATATAGTCATTTAAATTATAACAGTCTTTATTTGTTGAGAAAGACTGGTGTCTTTGGTTTTCCCACCATTCCTAAGAAGATGAACAAATGTGATGCATGCATACTAGGAAAAGATAGTAAGCAACCATTTCAAGATTCAAAATTGAGAGCATGTAGAAAGTTAGAGTTGATTCACTATGACTTATGTGATCCCATGCATTTTCCTTCTGCCAATGGTTATAGAAATTGTTTGGTTTCCCAAATGTCATATTTTCATTCATTTTATCCTTCACTATTCCTAACACCCATCCCTATTCATCACTCTATTAACCATTCCCTGTGCCATTTTCAGAAATAAATATGGGTTACCTTGTATTTTTCAAATTAGTTTATTTTTAAGTATTTTAAGAGAATTTATAATTAAATATTAAGAAAATTAACATATTTTCATTATATCTCAAAGTTGGGTGAGTTTTATGATGTTTTCGGGCTGATTTGAAGACTTTAACAAGGCCAAAAGTCACCATCTAGCCTCAAATTCGAATTTCATCTTCAAGCTTTGAATATTTGAGTAAGATTTGGGATAATTATTCAATCATATTCAAGGGAGAAGATAATGGAGATATAATATCTTATCAAAGATATTATGGAGGATTTGAGGGGATAGGTTGAGAGAAAAGTGGATCTGTAATTATGAGTTGTTTGTCTTTTTATCCAAAGTATTCATGTATAAATATGAGGGTTCTCTCCTCATATGGGAGGAGACCTCTTCAGTTGTGTGGAAGTAGAAAAATCATTTGTGTAAATTATTTTTGAGAGTTAGTCATGGAGTGGATTTTGATTATTATGTAATGGAGATGATGCTGTAATTAAAATCCTTTTACTCTCTCTCGTGTTAATTTGGATTGATTTCTTATGAATTGTTAATATAGATTCTATGCGCTCATATTTATTTGTCATTTGTTATTTTTCATATTATCATTTTTCATTTGTCATGTGATTTCATAGATTAGTTTGCTCATTTTCTTTCTTTATTAATTAAGTTTATTTGCAATACGATTTCATGCGCTTTCGTTAACTAGGGTCAAATTCAGTTGCATGTGTTTTCTTAGATTAGTCGCGTGTTTTCGATTTCAGTCGTATGTGTGTTTCCTTTTCAAGAATTACAATAGGTTAGTATAAATCTAATCCTGCATACATTTTCCTTGCACATCTAAGTTTACAATCTCCCCATATTGATAATTTATGTCAAAATAACTATCATATATTTCGCTCAACAAAAATCTCATAACCTTTGTTGATGACTACATGTAACATCCCGGTTTTGACCCCATTTGCATTAAATGTATATGATGTATATATTGTAATTAATCATGGCGTGGAACTAAAGGCAAAATCCTCGCCATCGATTTAGCAATTTATGTTTCGACGATTAAAATCGATGTCGATGGTATTTCATGCTAGCCAAGCACTTTATAATTTTTAACATCATTAAAATATGCAATTTAATTAAAATACCCACAACCAGCTATGTCAATGCAAGAATAATGAGATGGGGGCATGATTTCCTAAGGATAAGTGGGGGGATATTTAACCTTGATCCATTGGGGAAAAGACTAGTGTCAAGAGGAGAACCCATCATCTGTCAACTACTTTATTGTCTTATTCAACCAACCACTTGATTCTCCAAGGATTTAGTTGGGCATTTATTGCCTTGGGGCTTGAGGAATATGGGCAGAAGTCAATTCTGGTAGGGCTGTCAGCCTTGACCACACGCTTTCCCAGAGGGGATATCAATTCGTCCATTACCCTCATGTGAAAGGGGAGAGCCACAGACACTTAAGAAGTCGCATTCCACTCTCACATAGGCAAGTATTACTCACTCACACGCAAGCAACCAATTTCCTCATGCAAGGCACGTAGCTGATTTCTCCTCACCCATCCATCCTCCATCTTCTCATGCCCATTTTTTGTAGTCTATTTTCATTCTCCCACGGCTAGAAATCATTTTGGAAATGCCCAGCAAGTTGAGAAGAGACCACGATTTTATGAGTGGCTATTGAGCCATTTTTCTTACCCATGTGGAGCCAAGAATGTTGTGTGAATTTGATTTTGGTCACAGGGTTGTTATTCCCCATTCACCATTGTCAATTTTGGCTCCCAGGATGTTTTTCATCCATGGCCAGAACTTGCAATTGCGAGGATGTTTCTGATGCTTGGTCTGAACTAGTTGGGAGGGGAAATGGGGTCTAACTAGCATGATAAACATAGTGTGAGAAGGAACCTCATAGAAATATCTAGGGTTTTTTTTCCTTCTTTGCACACCTTGAATACCACTGGAAGGGAAGGCATAGCCTAAGGGACTGTGTACCATAGAAGGGGATGCTTCCTTTTGTTGGGTGTGTAGATGTTTTAAAAGCCAGGATAGATCTAGTGTAGGTGTCGATAGCTCTGTGGTTGAGCTCACTAGCTTATCAGTCATCCTTTCTAGCTCCTTTGCAATGTGATAAATCGAATTTTGTTGGCTTGGCTGTGTTTTTGTTGTATCCTTGGCTATGTGTGAGTCTGCTAGTGTTCCCTTGTTCCTTGTGGGAACCATGCCCAGCTAGGGGGTGGCAGTGCCGTTGAGAGATTGATGAGCACATTGGCCTATGGTTGGGTGGAACGTTGCAGTGACATAGCTGGCTGCGGGACAAGCTTCTTTCAAGATAAGTGTATCTTGTGTTTCAATCCTTGCAACTGTATCTATTTTATAAATTAGTAGGAACATGATGAATACTTGAATCGAATGTGTTTTTCTTCTGTTGTATGTTAATAATTTGTACATCTGCATATGTATCTTCTATTTCATTGCATTTTTATTTTATGTTAATGGGGATAGATTGCTCAGATTGATAATAGCATCGTCGCATCCTCGCCCTGGTAGAGGGGTGGGGATGTAACACTACACTAGAATGTGTTGGCTATACCTATTAATGACAAAATATAAAGCATATCAAACATTCAAAAAATTTCATGCATGGATAGAAAAACAAGCACAATCTCCTGTTGCAACACTTTGTACTAACAATGAAAAAGAATACACTTCAAATTCTTTTCAAGACTATCTTCGTCAACATGAGATTGCACATCAAACTATAGTTCCTTACAACCCTCAAAAAAATGGTGTGGTAGAAAGAATGAATAGAACAATAATGAATATGGTACATTCAATGATGTTTTTCAAGAATGTAAAACTAATTTTTTGAGGTCATGCAGTGCTATGTGCAGTCTATTTTAGAAATATAAGTCCATATCGTGCTCTTGAAAACAAGACTCCACATGAAATGTGGTATGGCCACATGCCATTGGTGATGCATATTAGGGTATTTGGTTCCACCTACTATGCCTTGATATAAAAGGAGCAAAGAGACAAGCATGGCGCTCGAAGTCAAAAATACATTTTCTCGGTGTACTTAGACACCTCCAAGGCATTTCGTCTTTTAATATGAGGTAAACAAAAATTTGTTGTTTCTAGAGATGTCATTTCTATTGAAACTAATGAAAATGACGAGTCTGATGATAGAAATATTGATCATTTGGATAAATTTTCCCATGTAAAGAAATATTATGAAGTTGATAATGAAATTCCAGATCTTGAAGAAGGGATCCCTATCTTGGATCAATCTCTAGAATTTGATTTTGAATCACCAACACCCATCATGAATAATTTCCTACACTTCACCTTAATAGGAAGTTTAATTGGATGATGTGATTGAGACGATTGAACGATTGAACCTTGAAGAAAATGAAGCACCACCATTTGATCAACCTGGGCCATCACAAAAAATTTTGAAATGGGCCACAAAGACACTTGAAAGTGTCCATCTAGATTAAGTTGAACACATGGGAACAAGAATCTCAACCAGACAAGAAGATGGAGGAGATACATATCTATCAAGTGATGACATGGATGTCTCATTTGATTGTGAATTGAATTTGTATTCTAACTATGAACAAAATTCCTTTAAAGAGGCTACTACTCATGATGAGTGGAAAGAATCCATGCAAAATGAGTATGATGCATTCATGAAGAATGTAACCTGGAATTTGGTTGACCCTCTTGTTGGAACCAAACTAATTGAATACAAGTAGGTATACAAGAACAAATACATATCAGATGTCTCACTTGACAAGCACAAAGTGAGGCTTGTGGTGAAAGGACATAGAAGGAAGGCATTGACTATGAAGAGATGTTCTCCCCCATATAAAAATGGGTCTCCATCTGCACCTTAATTGTTTTTAGCTGCACAAAATGGGTGGAAAGTCCACTAGATGGATGTAAAAACAACTTTCTTATATTGAGACTTGAAAGATAATGTATTCATGTCTCAACTAGACGGCTTTGTTGTGAAAGGGCAAGAACAAAATGTTTATAATCTAGTCAATTCATTGTACGGCCTAAAACAAGCATCTTGTGCATGGTATGAAGAGCTAAATCAACATATTCTGAAGTTTAATTTCAAACACTTTAATCTTGATGAGGCAACATTGTTTGTAAAGAAAGTTGGAAGATCTGTTGTGTTTCTTGTGGTGTATGTAGATGACGTTTTAATGTGGGGGAACAATGAAAGTTATATTGCATCCATAAAGGAATATTTGAAGAAGGGATTTGAATGTCATATTTGGGACAACTTCACTGCTATTTGGGTATTGAAATGACTCAACATCCTAAGTACATATTCATATATGAGAAGAAGTATGTTGGAGAATTGTTGAACATATTTTGCATAATAGAATGCAATCCTCTCTCAACTATGGAACAAAAGTTGAAGGAAAATAATTTGACGATGTGACCAAGTACCAACATATTATGGGAATCCTTATCTACCTTACAACCACCATATCAGATATTTCATATGGTGTTGGTGTCCTTTCAAGGTTCATGCACAAACCTTATGAAGTACATTGGTCTACTACAAAAATAGTTCTAAGATACTTGAAGGGGAATCAAGAATTTGGACTCAAGTACTCTAAGGTGGATGACTTCAAACTTATTGGGTACTTGATTCATAATTCAATGGTGACAAAGAGACATGAGTGTCTAGTTATTGATACACAATGAGTCTTGGATTAGCAGTTGTCTTCTAGAAATCACACAAAAAACCAATTACAACAAATTCAAAACACACAAGAAGAATATGTGATTGTTGTTGAAGAAACAAAAGAGATAGTGTGGATCAAGAATATACTTGAATATTTGTAGGAGAAACAAGAGAACTCCAATCCTTTATTGATCGAAAACACTTATGCAATCAAGTTGTCCTAGAATCCCAGATTCCATGATCGAACCAAGCACATCAACATGAAGTGATGTTTGATTCGACGCCATGTAGAGGCCAATACAGTTCATCTACAACATTGTTCCATGAACGACCAAATCAAAAACATATTCACCATAGCGCTTGGACGAGAAAAGTTTGAAAAGTTTAGAAACATGCTCGGACTTACAAACACCCTTTCAGATTAAGGGGGGGTGTCGAAAACCTAATCCTACCAGATTATGGTTCCACTTGTAATTATTGTAGATATTTTTAGTTTCAGAAGATGGAGAGTCTATGTGATAATTTAAAGAGCCCGTTGGATGATGAATTCCAACAGTCACATTAGTTGTATAAATAAAGGATTCTGAATCAATAGAAATGAATACAGGAGTTATTATCTCTTATAGGTACCACTTATGCAATAGATGAGGGCAAACCAAAAACCCATACCAACTCAATTGATGATGAACAAGCTCTCTTATCAACATTGCTTCCCTACAACACACCTTGAAAACCTTCAAGGCATCAATATTTCTCTTGGAGTACTACCCAAAGGTATTTAAAACAAATTTTCAACCATGGGACTCAATGAATATTACTCTTTAAAACATATCAAATCCATTCAAAGGTTAATTCATTAACAAAACTACTCATACACGCGATAAAACATCTTTTCAGTTTCATTTAATGCTCAAGGAATTCATAAGTGGACATACAGACACATGCAAATTCACAAGAATATGGAGGTCATCTTTGTATGTTTCATTAATACATTGATACAATTCCAAATTACATACATTGGGCACTCATCCCTTAAAATAAACCACTTAAATTTCATTTAGTATATTATCTTCCATTATTCTAATCTAATTTTGGGTTCGATCTACTACTACTGCAATTCAATGATGCCAAGGGAAATGCCATGGTAGCATACAAATGATCTATGGTCATTCTCCAGTTTTGAGCTTGTTGACCTCTATCTCTTTGTGCCTTTTACAATTTAACTTTGGTTATATGTAACAATTTATCATGGCTATCTACTTCCCTATTTTTTTCCTCTTAGTATATATATATATATATAAGTGACATTGAAAAGAATTTACACATCATAGTGGAGCAATGAATGTGAGTATCAAATATATTTTCTTTTACACGTCATAGAAAAGCAATGAAAAACATTTACACGTCCAAAAAGCATCTTCGTTGGATGATGAATCTTTCGAAATCCTACAATCTCATCCATCCATTTGTAACAAAATTGTCAGAAAATTTGATTTGATGTGTCAGGAAAATTGATAATTGGTAGTGCCTATCAAACCGGAAGTGGAGTGGCAGTGGGATCTCATGTTATTGCAATCGTCCAGCCTTCTAGGAATCAATTTGCAGTGCGAGAGAGATAATTTGCAGTGCTTATCAAGCGCGAATCAATTTGCAGTGCTAATAAAACACGAGAAGTGACTTTGGGATCCATTGCAACGGTCCATGGATACTTTTCATTGTGCCAACTGAACTCCCATTGGCATTGGCATTCCCTGGCCTCTCCTCCTCCTCTCATGCTGCCTGCATTGTGGTATGCGTCTAGTGTGGTGTCTGTATGAGTCTAGAGCTCCTATGTTATGTGTTGGCTAGTCTGGTCTGTGACTATATGCTGTTGTGTCTGTGACTATGTGTTGTTATGTCTGTGTATATTCTCTGAGAGCTAGAGGTAGAGGCAGGCATTGCATCAACAGAAAACACCTGACAGACCGTGCTAGTGGAATTTCTTGGAGGCAAGCCATTTTTCCTTTGACTTATTCTCCAAGATTTTAGTTGCCTTTCTAATATTGATGGTCAGTGTTATGGTGGTTTCTTGATCTCATAACTGAAAATATTATGCAGGGTGGAGGGTGGTGTGGTGACATACCCTTGGTTTCTTCTCTGTACATAGAAAAATCAACAGCATTTATAGGCGTTGTAAGTCATGTTCAATCATAAAATCTAGGTATATCAAAGCTAAGCTACACTCTAAGACATCTGGTTATAATTTTTTCTTAATAGGATTCAAGACTAGATGTAGTCCATTGAAACCATTGAAAACTGTTCAACAGATTTCTTTAACTAGAACAGTTAAACAGATATAGTCTAATAACTGTAACAGTTCAACAGATGCCATGGTTCGATATTGTGACGAGTCATCATTCACAACAGATGTGGAGGAGGTAGATCCGGTATGTTGGTTTTAATACCCAGCTAAAAGGATTGTAAAAATATACCAACTATGGATCTTGATCTTGTAGTTTGATATTAGTTGAAACTTTTGTACCTAATTATGAGCATGAGCAGCATTTCAGGGTAGCAAACTCCATTTGAGGGGACAAAGGATATGGCAAGCTGTAATGGAAGATCTTTTGGCATAGGGGAATCACGATGAACAAAGCCAAATAGGTAGGTTTACCTAATTATCTATGATGCATACATATGTATCATAAAACTCAAAATGGAATGTGATCTATCAATTCATTTGTTGCAGGCTATTCTTATTGGCTCATCAGCAGGTGGCCTTCACTGAGATGATTTTCGTGATCTTCTGCCCATAGTTATTCTCAACGCTGTGATCTAAAGCTACTGAAGACAAGGACCCAGGACAGAGGACAGAGCAGAGAACAGTGGACTCCACATTACAGGTACCCACTGCTTTATTTTCCTCATCTTTTTCTTCATAAAATTCACCACGGAAGACATTTAAACGTATATGTCAATATATTTTGAAAAGCAATACTTCTAAAATAAGTTTATTTTATATTCATCATTGACCTTATAGATTCTAAAGCAGCATTTATTAATCCATTTTTTTTTGTAGACCAATTTGATAGATTCTCAAATTACTTAGAAAACACGGTAACCTCCTCTACATGTTCTCCTTCCTTAGCCTGATTAAGAAGAATCCTCCTATAAGCCAAGTCTTGCATAAAGAGGCAACAAAGGAGTGAAGAGGTAGTCGATGCAGAGATAGCACAATAGATTATCAATGAAGCCTATATGCTTAGAAATTTTAGCAGGACAAAAGGCAGAGAGAAAATGCTTCCATGAATCCCAACACTATTTCTGAAGCCATGAAGGGTGCTTCTCCCCATTCATTGGCAAACCAATAGAATCTATACCTTCCCTCAATCACAAGCAAACCAATAGAATATATGCAGTTTTCTTAGCAAACCCAATAGATCTGTGACCTTACCCTCCTCATCTAGAATGCCACAGACCAGATTCCTAGATCTCAAGAACCAACTTCCAAGAAAAAATTCCTCTTGTAGTTTCTTCTTGGAAAATCCGGATTGAATAGAAATTTTCCTCCAAAATATCCTTGATAACATGCTCAAACTCCTGCCATTTGGATTGTGATAGCCATTGAGGAAGTCTGCCCAAGTTACTAAAATATGTGGAATCACACAGTTTGCCAATGGACCACACCACATGGGGAAGCCCTTACCCTCTTCACCTCGAATGCCACAGAAAAGATTCTAGGTGGTGTAGACTTAACACTTTATGTCTACCAATGAGGATCTATCCAAGTATATTCAATTCAATACACTTGTCATGCCACAAATTTCTAATTTCTGCATTCAGTTATAGGCAATACCAGTTTCTATAAATATTAACAGAAGACAATTCTACATAAATCAAACATCAATAGTTATTAGCAGGTCAAATGGTGACGTTACAAAACTCCATAACGCTTCCCAACACACTTGACACTGTCCTCTTGCAACTTTAAACACATCCTCAACAACGTTTGACTGATATCTGGTTTGTGTGGAAATGGTTTACTCCACCATCGATTCTACAATCAAACATTAAGCCATGATCTACCTCCATCAAATTACTACAAATATCGTAAGATATGAACGAGTTTGAGACTCGTTTTATAAGGGAAACCTTCACATTTAGAACCCCGACACAAATTATCAACCTTGATTATGACCAACTCTATTATGCAGACAGAGCAATACTATTTTTTTTCAATATCTGTAAAGCACAATCTTAATAATACAATACGAGATCCGCTCTATCAGCGCATTACTAACAGCTTGAAGATCGATTCGTGGGGTTGGAATCTCACACAGAGATTCTATCCAGCCAACATTTTCAAAAACCACCCAGAGATCAATTCTATCTCTGTCTATGTCCTAGAAATTGCATATTTACCCTCACTCACAGACTTGCTACCTATGCCTTCCAGTACTCGATGTTACTATCCATTTTATGCAATTCAATTGATTCAACTTTGATTGAAACTACGTGAATGAAATCTATCAATCAGCCACGATATATGTTCATCTATCTCTGGTGATTGAAACCGAAATAACAATACACTGATTACCATAGAGATATACACATAATTCATCAATCCCATTCACATTGCACACAATATAAATGTAATTATATGAATTCACTATTATTCCTTCAATTAACCTCTCAAGCTTGACTTACTAGATCAACTTCGTATAGAGAACATTAGCCACACATTTGGTCTCTGTTGTTTTCTCAAGGAACCATCTGTTCCAAGCCTCCCTCTTTGATCTCTTCAAATTGTTCAAGCTTATACCAGCCTCCAAGCTGTGCAAGCTATCAAAATTTATACGAGCTATTCCCCCTAGGATACCTTACCAATGAATTATATTGGGCTTAAATACAAAATGGAATTGGTTTCATATGCACAAATCAAGGTTACAAATCCAATTTGAATTTGTTTTACATTTCTGACTCAGCTGCTACGTGCTGCTAACATTTGTTAACAAATTCTTGCCTTACTCCTAAGATCCTGGAAATTCCTAACAGTTCAAACAAACTTTAACTATTACATTGACAAGGATCGAGACTCCTTTTTCTCATTTATTTAATCATCTATTTTAACAAAACAACAGTTTCAAGTGAGACTCTAAGTCTATTCTAAAATGTTCCACTTGACTTTATGAAGTCACAAGTGGCTTCATCCTTTGAGCCTATCCTCCCGCATTACTAGGATTCTGAAAATTCTCTTATAAAATTAGATAAAATTTTGAAGTGTGATGAAACTTTATCTATTTAAATCATGAAAGCATCGCGCATAATACTTGGAGAAGTGCATTTCCAAGACTTGGAAATAAAAATATTATGATGAGATTGATTTGATGATGATAAAGTTGAAGGGTATCATTTGAATCTACAAGCGAGAGAAATGGGAAATAAATTGCATGGTCAGCAATTTCCATATTAGAATCATCATATTCCTCCCTGGATCCTATGCACTAAACCAATTTCATGTTCCTCGTTAAGATCATGTTCCTTGTTAACCTCTCAAGCTTGACTTACTAGATCAACTTCGTACAGAGAACGTTAGCCACACATTTGGTCTCTTTTTTCTCAAGGAAACATCTATTCCAAGCCTTCCTCTTTGATCTCTTCAAACTGTTCAAGCTTATATCAACCTCCAAGCTGTGTAAGCTATCAAAAGTTATGAAAGCTATTCCCCCTAGGATACCTTACCAATGAATTCTACTGAGTTTAAACATAAAATGGAATTGGTTTCAGATCCAAAATTCAAGGTTACAAATCCAATTTGAATTTGTTCTACATTTGTGACTTAGCTGCTATGTGTTGCTAACATTTGTCAACAAAATATTGCCTTACTCCTAAGATCCTGGAAATTCCTAACATTTCAAACAAACTTTAACTATTACATTGAGAAGGATCGAGTCCTTTTTCTCATTTATTTAATAATCTATTTTAACAAAAACAAAAGTTTCAATTGAGACTCTAAGTCTATTCTAGAATGTTCCACTTGACTTTATGAAGTCACAAGTGACTTCATCCTTTGAGACTATCCTCCTGCATTACTAGGATTCTGAAAATTCTCTTATGAAATTAGATAAAATTTCGAAGTGTGATGAAACTTTCTCTAATAAAATCATGAAAGCACTCTGCATAATACTTGGAGAAGAGCATTTACAAGACGTGGAAATAAAAATGTTATGGTGAGATTGATTTGATGATGATAAGGTTAAAGGGTATCATTTGAATCCACAAGTGAGAGAAATTGGAAATAAATTGCATGGTTACCAATTTTCATATTAGAATCCTCATATTCGTCCCTAGATCCTATGCACTAAACAATTTCATGTTCCTTGTTAAGATCATATCATGGGTTGAGTGATGCCTTTAAAATATTTTCCTTGGCTGCTCTAGGATCCCTTACTAAACTTTGACTCCTGAGACACTATTCCCCAACCCTGTTTGACCAACTTTTGGCCCCAATATTCCACAATATTGGTGTACATGTATCATGATTTATAGACTAATATATGCAACATTTTCAACAAAAGACATGTAACAATGCGATTCTAGATATTTTCTCTTGACTTTAGATGACTAATACTTCCTCAGTCTCATTATGATTATATTCTTCATCACTTCCTCCAATGTACCATGTTCCTTTACCCACAGGTTAGCAAACTTTTCATCTTCAGGTATCATATGTGACATGTCTTTGGTTCAGGTAGATTCTCATCTCCCACCATGCATTAATCTTGTCATCATTCCAAGTTTTGTCTCACATGTTTCCCCAAGGACGTATCTGTGCAACTAAAGAGTTTCAGCTACCTGTTCAAAACCTCTGCATGGGGAATAATATAATGTGTATTGTATCACTTTGTTGCAGTCTTACCTTGTAAGTAAAAATAGTACCCAATTTTGTACTTCCCCACTTCTCTGGTTCAGGTTGGGGTGCACATTCAAGTATTAATGAGCCCAAATGGGTCCATAGGACAATGTAAAGTCCAACAATGGAGCCAACATCTATTAGATTGCATTTCTATAAGTAAAAGAAGAACAAATGCAAATGGAACAGGAAAATTAGATATTCCCTAGAGCAACTTGGGGATTCATCCATCTTCCTCGTGATTTCCAAGGCCCTTGAGAGCAATTCAGCAGGGCTCATATAAACTATGATGATAATGTATTCCTCCTACCCCACATGCCAATTCCATCATCAGACTGAAAAATATTTTGACACCCTTGGGGCAAACCTATACTTGAATCAAATGAAAAACCTTCCTCATAAATTTATGAGTTGCGTCATTTTTTTGTTTGGCCTTTCGCACATCCATTTTTTTTGCCAAGGTGCAATGTTCATTTATACCTTCTTCTTTTTTTCCTTATGATCTCTCCATTTCCTCTATAGAATGCATTTTTACCATCAGAACCACTAGTTTGAACTAGAAAAGCTAACCATTGAAGTACCTAACACCAACTTGTTCTTCATTTTTATATGTATTCCGTCTTATTGAAATGATTTTATTTTAAATTCTGGAATTTACCCAAACGGAGTTTGTTTGATAATAGTCTGATGGTAGGACAACTAATTTTATCCTAAAATTATGAAATTGTACAAATAGATTCACAATAGGAATTTGGCCCACAAACACTTGACCATTTCTTCCTCCAATTTGCCTTTCTGCTTACCCTTGTTAGCCAAAGTGGCACAGACCAAATTCCAAGATTCTAAACCAACCCTTAATCCAGGGTGACCATTGGAGTGATGCCCACCTTTACTAATCTGGGAGGCATAGTTTCGAAAGATATAAACCCAATGATTCAAGCCTTCACTGGTCAAGCTAGTTGTTCTAGGAAGAGGAATAGAAACCTAAGATGGTTGTTCTTCTAATGCCAACAGGGAAGTGAAGTTACCTCCTTTGTGAATAGATAAGCCAAGAGTATAATCCCTCTGATAAACTAATGAAAACTGAATTTCATATGAACCACTGATAAATGAAAACTGAATGCCACTGGGAAACAATAGTTCTAGCTACTGCAGCAAAGCAACCGAAGCCATGCTTTATTATCCTTAGCTAGCCTATTAGATAAGAAGATTGGGGAATGCACTATTATGGGAGATCTAACATACTATAGAGGGCAGTGTTATTTCAAATTTCAATAGTTCATATGGCTATTCCCATTTCTAGTGCATTTCAAATACCAAACCCCACATCTGGAGTCATAAAGCTGCTATGAGCTCGAGCCCACCTTGCCAAATACCAAAGTAATAGACTTATATACTACACACTAGCTCCTAAGTTTAGGACCTAGTATTCCACTAATGGGGCATCATAGATAATAAATAGGCTCTGACTAAATTTTAATGTTTCAGAGATAGCACTTCCCTCTTGGTTGGTTTCTTATTAAAATAATACTACTAGTTTTTATTACGTCGATAAGATACTTTCCCTCTCACCCAGTTCCATTCTTGTTTCTGAATAAATGTTGTTTTGTCACTGAAATATGTAGACTTCCAAAGTTCTGAAACTCTCTAGTATAGAAAAGGGGTTGATATTTCTCACATCTAGTAGGTTGGTTCTCTTTGTTTTCTTTCAAATGTTTCAAATTCATTTTCTTTCAAAATGTCCTGCTCATAAAAACAAGTGAAACAATTGCTTTGTGATGGTAGCATGACCTTTTGAATTACTTATGTGGATGGGTCATTCAGCTACTCACGAGAGCTTATTTATCCTACTCTACTAATCTAGTAATGGCATCAAATGCCATCTAGGTTGTACCATCTTTAGAATTTTCCAGTTTATAGGCATTTGCATCTTTTCTCCATCCAAGTTGCTAAGGTAGAAAGAATTTGCTCCAGTGCGTTGTTCAATCTTGCAAGGCATCTAGAACCGAGAAAAGGAAGGGGATGTTAAACTAGATCCATCCTTGGGGACTTTTATACAGGCAGATCTATCACTGGTAGGACTACAACTCCTTTATTCCCTTGCTCACAGGAGTGATAGATTGGTCTTAGTCCAGCCATAAATTTAGTCATGTTTGTGCAGAGGGGCAATTTAAGAACAAGTGCATTGTGGTTTCTTTGCTTTCTCACCATATGGGGTTATTGGAAAGGACCAACGAAGCCTCGTTTGAGGCAGGGTCCAGACAAACATATCACGGACATTTGGAATAGCAGAGAAGAGATGGTAGCCTTGAGCTTCAGTGTAGGATCCTGACTTTACTCCCCAACCTCTTTTTATCTTTTGAGACTTTTGATAATGATGTTGAAACCTGCAGAAGGGAGACAAACACGACTTTTCCCTCTAACAAGTGGAGTGGTCAGTCAGGGATATTCCATTTCTACTAGGAGTAAGGGTGAATGGGGCTCCAAGAAGAAATGGCCCAGAGAGTTTCTAGGCCTTGGCCTTCCATCCAATTTCATAAGTTCTGAATTCCTAGTGCTGTAGATAAGGAGGGGTTCCCCATGATGGGGTCCTTCCAAATATTGATATGCTTCCCATTTCCTAGAATCCAATTAATTCGGATCTAAAATTTGGGAGAGATTTGTTGCATAAGTAGAAGATAGGAGAGCCCTTCCTGACCTTGGGTTCGTTATCCATACAACGTAGATGGGAACCTGAGAAGTACTTTATTCTGAGGACTTTACTACTCTAGGAGTTCTTATCGGCAATTATGTTTCAAAGGAGCTTAGCTCCCAACGCTAAATTTTGGTATTTTAAGTCCGAGATCTAAAGCCCTCCCTCCTAAGTGGACTTTTTTTATCTTTTTCCAACGGACGAGAGAATAATTTTTCCCCTTGCCACTTTTCCCACCTTGCCAAAGGAAATTACAAAGCAGGTTGTCAAACAAAGATGGGATTTTAGTGGGGGATAACAAGAGGTGGCATTGATTAATAGGAAGGCTGCACAAAACTGATTTGATGAGAGTCACTTTTCCTTCCAAGTTGAGCCAGACAACCCTCCATGTGAGGATTCTCTTCTTGAATGTTTCCACCAACAGACTCTAGCCATTTGATTTTGGGGAGACTCTAAAGATAGGAACACCAAGATACTTAAAAATGAATCTCAAAGGGTGGTCCCCTCGATCCCAAGGATTCGAGATATATCAATCATTTCTATCAGGTTGATGTTCCAACTATAGATCTAACTTTTCCTCTAATTTAGGAAGTTGTGTGAGACCTTGTAGTAAGAGTCAAGCATTGCTTTAATTCGCCTAGTTGAATTAGTACTTTTTCCTCCCAAAAGGATGGTGTCATCAACGAACTGGGCATGGTTTATGCTCTTAACTCCTTGGGATATTCTTACACTTATGAGTTCCTAGTCTTTCCTTGCTTGATCTAACTGAAAGCTTAGCACTACTGCTTGAATCGACGTGTATAGGAGAGGGGGCATCCTTGGCATAGACCTATAGAGGTTTTTAAAACACCCGCCACTCATCCATTGATTAGTGGAGCTATCCAAGGTTCGCTGATGTAAGCTTTAACCCACCGGATGAAGGCAGGGTCGAAACCAAATTTCCTCATGACATCGAGAAGAAAGGAATGCCTAAATCTTTCAAATGCATCAGCTATATCAATTTTCACCACCATACCTCATACACAATTTCAAAGACATGAATGGATTTCCTCCTAAACCAGGATGATGTTGTCCCATAGTTTTCGTCCTTCAATGAATCCTCCTTGGTTTACTAGAATGATTTTACGAAGAATTTCTTTTATCTGAGTGGCCATTATTTTGGTGATGATTTTGTAACAAATATTGCATAACGAAATGGGTCGAAATCTATCAAAGGTGGTCGCGTATTTTGCCTTTGGATTGAGGGCTAGGAAGGCAAATTTGGTAATCCCTTCGATCCTTTTACAATTTTGTGATTTCAGCACCATTTTGAAAATGTCTTTGTGGATGATGTCCCAGCAAGAGGTTATAAACCTTGCGCTAAAACCTTCTAGTCCTAGAGCTTTATCCTCCTCCATATCCTCTACCACCGCCTTTAGTTCTTCCAACATTATGGGTTTCAACACAGGTTGATATTATCTGCTTGTTGCAATAAGGTGGGAACTAGATCCATGGAGTCAGAAATCTCTAGGGGATGAGTTGTACAATCCTCAGTATAGATGGATCTAAAATGTCTGGTTGCCTCTTCTTTAATTTTTTCAAACCTTGTGATCACGTGTCCTTGATCCTTAATCTCTTGGACGCTTTGAATTGTTTCCTGGCTTCGGCATGCTTTTGGAAATAAGTTGTATTTCGATCTCCCACTTTGAGCCATAAGCTTTGATATTTTTGCCTCTAGAATTCTTCTTCTTGACAACAGGTTGAGTGCAAGGAATGATGAAGGGATACTTTGTCAAGCATCTCTTTAGTAATAGGAGCAAATTCTATAATATCTTGACTGGCTCTGTCTGAGTTCCAGTTTCCTCTGGTTCAGAGGCTGCCTCTCGCTAACCTTCCACGAGAGGTTCTAAACCATCTATTGATTCTTCATGAGCTTCATTCTCCTTGGGGACTTGAAGAAGACTAAAGCTGTTATCGTTGGCCTTAAAGGGGGCTTGCTGAGATTACTTGTTTGGAGGGGGGGTTGGAGCAGTTTTGACAGTATCTAGATTTTTGGCCTCTTTGCGAGGCCCTTGCTCCGATTTAGGATTAGTTTTATACTTCTTGGTGGCTTGCCATCCTTCATCCTTTTCCTTTTCTAGTTGAGCTTCTTGGTTTTTCGGGCAATTTCTATGAAAGTGGCCATATTCATGACAAACTCTATACTTGAAAGGTAGTTGTTCGTAATTCAATTTTTGGAAGTGAGATAAGGCTCCAACTATTAGTTTGATTGCTTCAGGTAAACTAAATTCTAGATCTACCTCTATGCATATACGTGCACAGGCGTACTGATCCATGGGGTTCGTCGTATCAATAAATCTGTCGAGGACGTTCCCGATTGATTTCAGAGCTTCTGGATTCAAGCAGTGCATTGGGAGGTTTGGCAACCAGACCTATAGAAGGATTGTTGTGGGGATATCTGTTTTTGGATTGAAGTCAGGGATCCAATGGTTCAGGTAGATCCCTTATGGCCCCATGAAGTAAGGATCGTCCTAAAGATTAGGTCCCTATCAGCTTTGGACTGAAAATCGAACAAGATCTACCCTCTTCCAAGTGAGTATGAGGCCACATTTTTGGAGATCAAAGGTCTCCAATTCCTCTAGACCCATCCCTCTGTGGCTTTCAGAGAAGGCCACAACTCTGTGAATTGACCGATCAGAGCTTGATCAACAAGGGAGAGAGCGACTTTGATTATGTATTCCTGAGGGAGGGCCACTTCTAGTATATCCTCAATCTTCTTGACAAATTTTGGCAGCTCCTTCCTTGTTGCTTCCTTTCCATTCGTGAAATTCAGTCAGCTAATGGCCTCGATTTCAGGAAGGGGGAAAGAGGAGGGTGTCATTGACCTACCCTCGTTGGACACCATGGTGACCTCAGCATGCCCCTAGGGTGAAAAATTCTGAAGGCCTTGTGATGAAACCCTAGCCGACCTCAGGAAGCGCCATTCAAACGTCGAGCAAGACCTCCGTCTTGCAGACTCAACGATTGCCTCCTCTAAACCTTGAGCTAGACGAGTCTCAAGGAGCCCTAGCCAAGCCTTAGAACTCGACCATAACACAGCCTTTGAGCCATAGTAATCTTTCTACTAGTTAATTCTCATTGAAATTACTACTTCATCACCTCTTATTTTCTTCAATGACATCTCTTCACTAATATTTTTTCGCTTTTTGAAAATTAATAAATTAGATATACCTTGAACCTACATCAATCAAGCATAAAGAATTATTGAATCATTTGAAATAGAAATATTTCTTTAGTTTCAAGACATTATGTTTGCATCCATGAATCTATAAGTGTTAACATGGATCAAATCCCTTTAAATACAAAAAAATTTGAGGATTAAAAAAATGTGAGATCTATCCCTTTGACCCTTTTAATAGAATAAGGTTAATATGGATCTAGAATTATTTTTAAATTTTAAATTTTTCTTAATTCATTTATATTATTAGTATTAGTATTTCATTATTTGTGGCATGTTATTTGTCAACCTAAGTTGTAGCATGCAATTTTTAGTGCAATCACCTACCTCAACCATCTCAATATTCCACGTAGTTGTACTCACAAAATAACCCCCCTATTTCCTATATTTAACCTTTGAAACTTAGAACTAGACAATACTACTTTTAACCTTTCAAAAAATGTCTTGATTTATACATAAGAACTCAAAGAATTTTTTATGAAGACATTCTTTGTAACATTGACTCTCATTCCTCTAGCCCAACCATGATGTGCCCCATAGATTTCATCGTGGAACCAGTGAAGAAGTTGCGTGTATAGGGAGTGATAAAACACAATATTTATTATTTCAGACTATTTACCTTCCTATGCCATGCAACTATTGAGTTATTATCTTATTTGCAAAGGATGCATGGATAATCTCCTCTCTAACGAAAATGGACCACCCTAACTTTGGAAATATTTTTGCTAGAGAAGTAGATAAATTCTAAACTATTATTGAGTCTACAACAAAGAAAGGTCCTCAGACAAAATCTCAAGCATATTGTTTTTGAAGAAAGCTTCTAAGATCCCAAAGACAAAATCTCCACCTCAACCCTAAGGCATAAAACATTCATTTTTTTAGAAAAAGAATTGATTAGAAATTTTATGGGACAACTAGTCTATCTACAAGCATCAATTTATTCATGTGTGGAAGATAAGACATAACCTTCCTCTTTCAACTAAAGAAGATCGAGATCTCATTTTCCAAAGTGATCCTTATTTTATGGAAACAAAGGGCATTTACTTGAATAGATGGACAATTTATTGTAACCCAAAGGAAGACATCTCCAAAGTCAAGTTTCAGTATGTCTACTCCCACATCTTCCACTAATATTTTGGCATGATTAGATCTCCTAATTCAATAACAACATTGGAAATTTCTTAGAAAGTGTAGGGTTGAAGGCTTCTCAATACTCCTATTAAAAAATATGCACTAAAGTGGACCTATGAAAAGGGTTTATAAGGTCACTCTAGGTGAACTTGGATGTCTAGTGCCAACAAAAACCTTGATTAATTTTTTTCTTGAAATTCAACAAAGGAAATGTCATTGTCATCATGAACATCGAACACTATAATTCCAAAACAAAGACGTCATATTCATGATACTACATTGTACATAATACAACAAACAATGATACTCACTTGAATATGGAAACACCTCGCTACTTCAATCTCTTTGTGATATTTAATTAAAGAGTGTCATTTTTCATTTCTAGGACCTACCAGTTTAGATATTCTTTGTTGAGTTTTTGCAAGTTTAAAGTGTGTTCATATTTTTAAGCGTTACCATTTTAAAAGACCACATTTTTGTACTATATTTATTATTTTTATCTATATCCACTTACACATTAATCGTTTTTATCCCTGCAACAACCTCCAGTATAGTTATCATTAAATTGTCTTTAACATTTATAAGTTGTTTTAATCCCTTTGACCTTTGAGATATCAAATATGCTTACAAAATGATCTGAACATTCCCTAACTAAGTTGAGACTCTTGAAACCATCCTTCAACCTATTCAGTACATTCAAATCTCTCTCTCTCTCTCTCTCTCTCTCTCTCTCTCTCTCTCTCTCTCTCATACGGAGAATATGAACACAATTTTTGTATTAATTTTTGCCATGTCCATATCTCAATGTTCTTAATTCTATTAAAAAATCATAGTAAGCATTATAATTATCTAATTCCGTAAAGTATGTACCTTTTTAACTCACTTGGTTTCTATTATTATCCACAGTTCAATATTTGCATTTTTCAATTATCTATTATCACCTAAATGGTATTTTGTGTTTTCTTAGGCTATTGCAAGTGTAATGAGTGGTTATGTTTCTTTTGGTTTTAGTTAAGGTACAAGGTCCAACATTGATTTTCCTTATGGACGATAGTTTCTCTTCAACCAAATTCAGGTGTGAGGATTATTTTAATTGTTAAATTATCTGAGTCACTTATTTAAATGATGAATTTAAATTATTTATGCAATTTTTGTTACATTAAGTATGGATTGTCACTAAAAATTGAAAGATATTATTTTTGCAGAGGACAAAAGAAAGATACATGCATGGACATGACATACGAAGTAGATCTACATGGTCATGATAGAAGACAAGAAATGAT
Source organism: Pseudotsuga menziesii (assembly GCA_001517045.1). NCBI lineage: Eukaryota > Viridiplantae > Streptophyta > Pinopsida > Pinales > Pinaceae > Pseudotsuga > Pseudotsuga menziesii. The sequence goes on from LPNX010452428.1 coordinate 82,082, forward strand.
TGTAACATTTATTTATTTATTATGTAATTACTCTAAAAACTATCATAATAAAAAAAATATTATTTTCTTTGAAGGGGCTGAAAAGCCCCTTCTCAATTCCCTTAAGAATGAACCATGGTCATTCTTAAGGGTTTGTGCACTCTCTTTTCTCCACTTACTTTTTTTCTCATCTTTTTTTCAATATTTTGTGTTTGTGTATTCATTATACTTTGATGATTGATGATGATGATATTGTTTGTTGTTTTTATGACATGTGTGTGTTTGTGTATTCATTATATTTTAATAATTGATGATAATTTGATAATGATGATATACTTGTGTTTGTGTATTCATGATATTTTGTACTTTGTTTGTGATTGTGAATGTTGATATTTTGATGATGATGATATGTTTGCGATTATGCTATGATGACGATGATGATGATGTGTTTGTTGTTTGATGACATGTTTGTGTTTGTATTCATGCTATTTTGGACACTCTTTCTAATTGATAATCATGATGATGTGTTTGTTGTTTGATGGCATGTTGTGTTTATGTATTTATGGCATTTCGTACTTTGTTTGTGATAGATAATGATAATGATGTGTTTGTTGTTTGATGACATGTTTGTGTTTGTGTATTCATTATATTTTGATAATTGATGATAATTTGATAATGACAATATGTTTGTATTTGTGTATTCATGATATTTTGTACTTTGTTTCTGATTGTGATTGATGATATTTTGATGATGATGATATGTTTGTGATTAAGATATGATGATGATGATGATAATGATGATGTGTTTGTTGTTTGATGACATGTTTGTGTTTGTGTATTCATGATGTTTTGTTCTCAGATTGTGATTGTTAATGATGATGATGTGTTTGTTCTTTGATAACATGTTTGTGTTTGTGTATTCATGATATTTTGTTCTCAGATTGTGATTGTTAATGATGATGATGTGTTTGTTCTTTGATGACATGTTTATGTTTGTCTTCTTAATATTATGTACTATATTTATGATTGATAATGATGATGATATGTTTGTTGTTTGATGACAAGTTTGTGTATTCATGATATCGTGTACGCTATAATTGATGATATGTTTTTTTTTGAGTTTCATTTGTATGGTTGGGTTTGGGGAGTGATGAGTGTAGTGTACTTACAGGTTAGAAGTGAGGGGGCGGGGGGTGGAAAATGAGCTTCCACCTTCCTGTGGTTGGCCTCGTTAGTAGAGAATGTATGATTCTTGAAGCTAAGAGAAGCTCCTTTCATATATATAATTTTGGGGTAGTTATAAAAATTTGAAATGTAATGTTTGTTTCTTTCATTAGGTCAGAAGGGGTAGGACACGGCTGACAAGTGGGCCGAGGGGGCTAGGAAGTGGTAGTTTGTTTTTTTTTGTCTTTTTATTTAATGTTTTAATTTTTTTAATTGTAATACTTTTAAAGTTTTTTTATTTTTATTTTCTTAAGTTTAATATTTTTATTAGTTTTTGAAAAAAAATTAATATAGTTATTTTTTAAATTAATAACATTTAAATTTCTTTAATAAAAAAATTATAGGAATATTATATTTTCATTAAAAAAACATTTTTAATTTGATGATGAGTTTGTGTATTCATGATATTTTGTACCCAATTTGTGATTGATAATGCTTATACTGGTTTTTATCTTTGGTGACATGTTTGTGTTTGTGTATTCATTATGTTTTGACAACTGATGATAATTTGATAATGATGATATATTTGTGTTTGTGTATTCATGATATTTTGTACTTTGTTTGTGTTTGTTGTTTGATGACATGTTTGTGTATTCATGTTATTTTGTACTTTGTGTGTGATTGATAACTATGATGATGTGTTTGGTGTTTGATGACATGTTTTTGTTTGTGTATTCAGGATATTTTGTTCTCAGATTGTGATTGTTAATGATGATGATGTGTTTGTTATTTGATGGCATGTTTGTGTTTGTCTTCTTGATGTTATGTACTATATTTGTGATTGACAATGATGATGATATGTTTGTTGTTTGATGACAAGTTTGTGTTTGTGTTTGTGTATTCATGATATCTTGTACGCTATAATTGATGATATGTTTTTTGTTTGAGTTTCATTTATATGGTTGGATTTGGGGAGTGATGTGTGTAGTGTACTTATAGGTTACAAGTGAGGGGGGTGCAAATGGGCTTCCACCTTCCCGTGGTTGGCCTCGTTAGTAGAGAATGTATGATTCTTGAAGCTAAGAGAAGCTCCTTTCATATATATATAATTTTGGGGTGGTTATAAAAATTTGAAATGTAATGCTTGTTTTTTTCATTAGCTCGGAAGGGGTAGGATGCAGGTGACAAGTGGGCTGAGGGGGCTAAGAAGTGGTAGTTTGTTTTTTTGTCTTTTTATTTAATGTTTTAATTTTTTTAATTGTAATATTTTAAAAAAAAATTATTTTTATTTTTATTTTCTTAAGTTTAATATTTTTATTAGTTTTTGGAGAAAAAATTAATACAATTATTTTTTAAATTAATAACATTTAATTTCTTTAAGAATAAAATTATAGGAATATTATATTTTCATTAAAAAAACATTTTTAATTTGATGATGAGTTTGTGTATTCATGATATTTTGTACCCAATTTGTGATTGATAATGATGATACTGTTTTTTTATCTTTGGTGACATGTTTGTGTTTGTGTTGACAACTGAGGATAATTTGATAATGATGATATGTTTGTGTTTGCGTATTCATGATATTTTGTACTTTGTTTGTGATTGTGATTGATGATATTTTGATGATGATATGTTTGTGATTATGATATGATGATGATGATGTGTTTGTTGTTTGATGACATGTTTGTGTTTGTGCATTCATGCTATTTTGTACTTTGTTTGTGATTGATAATTCTGATGATGTGTTTGTTGTGTGATGACATGTTTGTGTTTGTGTGTTCATGATATTTTGTATTACATTTCTGATTGATAATGATGATGACATGTTTGTTCTTTGATGACATGTTTTATAATTTGTACTAATATTTATGATTGATAATGATGATGATATGTTTGGTGTTTGATGCCATGTTTGTGTTTATGTATTTATGATATTTTGTACTTTATAATTGGTGATATGTTTATTATTTGAGTTTCATTTGTATTGTTGAGTTTGGGGAGTGATGAGCGTAACATACTTATAGGTTAGAAGTGGGGGGGGGGGTGCAAATGAGCTTCCGCCTTCCCATTGTTGGCCTCATTAATAGAGAATGTATGCTTCTCAAAGCTAAGAGAAGTTCCTTTCAAATATATATATAACTATAATTTTGGGGTAGTTATAAAAAATTGAAATGTAATGTTTCTAGTGGTAGTTTTTTTTTGTCCTTTTATTTAATAGTTTAATTTTTTTAATTGTAATATTTTTAAAGGTTTATTTTTTATTTTTTATTTTTTATTTTTTTAAGTTTTATATTTTTATTAGTTTTTGAAAAAAAATTAATATCTTTTTTTTTAAATTAATAACATTTCATTTTATTTAATACAAAAATTATAATAAAAATAAATTTAAATGAATATTATATTTTCATTAAAAAAAACATTTTCAATTTGATTGTCTATTCATGATATTTTGTACCCAATTTGTGATTGATAACGATGATAATGTTGTTGTTCTTTGATGACATGTTTGTGTGTGTATTCATTATATTTTGATAGTCATTATATGTTTGTGTTTGTGTATTCATGATATTTTGTGATTGTTATTAATGATATTTTGATGATGATGATGTGTTTATTGTTTTATGACATGTTTGTGTTTGTGTATTCATGTCGTTTTGTACTTTGCTTGTGATTGGTAATTCTGATGATGTGTTTGTTTTTTGAAGACATAATGATGAGTTTGATGATTGATGACATGTTCACTGTGAGTTTCATTTGTATGGTTCAGTTTGGAGAGTGTATTGTACTTATAGCTTATAAGTGAGGGGGAGGGGCATATATATATATATATATATATATATATATATATATATATATATATGATGACGTGTTTGTTGTTTGATGACATGTTTGTGTTTGTGTATTCATGATATTTTGTTCTCGGATTGTGATTGTTAATGATGATGATGTCTTTGTTATTTGATGACATGTCTGTGTTTGTCTTCTTGATATTATGTACTATATTTGTGATTGATAATGATGATGATATGTTTTTTGTTTGAGTTTCATTTATATGGTTGGATTTGGGGAGTGAAGAGTGGGCCGAGGGGGCTAAGAAGTGGTAGTTTGCTTTTTTGTCCTTTTATTTAATGTTTTAATTTTTTTAATTGTAATATTTTTTAAGTTTTTTTTTTTCTTACGTTTAATATTTTTATTAGTTTTTGAAAAAAAATTAATACAGTTATTTTTTAAATTAATAACATTTAATTTCTTTAAGAATAAAATTATAGGAATATTATATTTTCATTAAAAAAACATTTTTAATTTAATGATGAGTTTGTGTATTCATGATATTTTGTACCCAATTTGTGATTGATAATGATGATACTGTTTTTTATTATCTTTGGTGACATGTTTGTTTTTGTGTATTCATTATATTTTGATAACTGATGATAATTTGATAATGATGATATGTTTGTGTTTGCGTATTCATGATATTTTGTACTTTGTTTGTGATTGTGATTGATGATATTTTGATGATGATATGTTTGTGATTATGATATGATGATGATGATAATGATGATGTGTTTGTTGTTTGATGACATGTTTGTGTTTGGGTATTCATGCTATTTTGTACTTTGTTTGTGATTGATAATTATGATGATGTGTTTGTTGTTTGATGACATGTTTGCATTTGTGTGTTCATGATATTTTGTACCCAATTTGTGATTGATAATCATGATAATGTTGTTGTTCTTTGATGGCATGTTTGTGTGTGTATTCATTATATTTTGATAGTGATTATATGTTTTTGTTTGCATATTCATGATATTTTATTGATTGTGATTGATGATATTTTGATGATGATGATGTGTTTATTGTTTTATGACATGTTTGTGTTTGTGTATTCATGTCATTTTGTACTTTGTTTGTGATTGATAATTATGATGATGTGTTTGTTTTTTGAAGACATAATAATGAGTTTGATGATTGATGACATGTTTGTGTATTCATGATATTTTGTTTTATGTTTGTGATTGATAATGATAATGATGTGTTTGTGTGTTTATGGTATTTTGTACTCATATTGTGATTGATAATGATGATGATGTGTTTGTTATTTGATGACATCTTTTTGTTTGTGTGTTCATGATATTTTGTACTCTATAATTGATGACATGTTCACTGTTTGAGTTTCATTTGTATGGTTCAGTTTGGAGAGTGTATTGTACTTGTCGGTTAAAAGTGAGTGGGGAGGGGCATATATATATATACATAATTGATGTCATGTTCACTGTTTGAGTTTCATTTGTATGGTTCGGTTTGGAGAGTGTATTGTACTTATAAGTTAGAAGTGAGGTGGAAGGGGAAATATATATATATATATATATATATATATATAATATTTGGGTAGTGATAAAATTTGAAATGTAATTTTGTTATGAAACTTTTTTAATAATAAAATTCCATATTTAATAAATTTCATTTTTTTAATAAATTTTTTATTTTAGTTATTTTAATTTTTTTAATTTTTGAACCTCGATATATTTCTTTTCAAATTTTAGTAAATAATTTCAAAATAAAAATAATATTGTTAATGAAAAAAATCTATGGCATGTATTTTTGTTAAAAAAGTTGAAAAATATTATTGTAAACTTTAAAAAAATATTCTTATTTATCCAATTAGATTTTTAAAACACTTTTTAATAAATATTACAAATTCATATATATATATATATATATATAAAATTTCAAGTTTTAAAAAAAAATTTATTATTGTAATAATATTTTTAAATAATATTAAATTTTGTAATATTAGAAATCTTAATAAAATACTCTTTAAATATATTTATTTTAATCAAACTATAAAATATTAAGTTTATTTAAAAATAAATAAAATTTAATAAAATAGTTATTATATTAATTTTTTTAAATAACTTTAAATTTTTAATATATTTGGATTTGTTTGAAAATTATATTTAGAAAAAAATTTAAAATTTATAGTTTGAAATATATTTTATTTTGTTAGAAAATTATATTTTGTTTCATGGATTGCTTATTATATAATTACAAAACAACAATAAAACTAAATAAAATATTTTTCCATCTTATTTTTAATGTTGGTATCCATGCTAAATTCCTTAACCAATTATTATCTTTTTGCAAAGCAACAACAAAGCTAAATAAACTATCATCACTTTAATTATTTTTTATAATTGTAATATTTGCATAAAAACTTAAAACCACCATAACTTAAATTCTTAATAAAATAATCATTAAATATATTTTTTTATTAAAATATTAAATTTAGTTAAAAACACACACACATACATTTTAATAAAATAATGATTGTATTAAATTTTTTAATATATTTTGTTAAAAAATTCTTTATAAAATACTCATTTAATATATTTATTTTAATTTTGCAAATAAATTTTAATAAATATTACAGATTAGCAATTCTGTCTGTCCAAGATGGAAGATTTCGTGTGTAAAAAAATGAATGGTGGAGTAAAGGTGTATACCATAACATGTATGGATTGTGTCGACATTGTAATGGATAAAGCATTTATTTAGAGAAATTAATCTGGCGAATTCTATCGTATTGTTCATTCCATTCAAAATAATTCTTTTTGCCCTATTCTTTGACCTGCATTGCCCAAAAAATCAGTCATGCATCATACAATGTGAAAACAATGATTGTAATGGTAAGAAAAAAAATACCAAAAAAGTAGAAAAGATTGAACATCTAGTGTCATCTTTTTACTCTCTCCCTAATAATTTTAAACAAGTTGGTTATATGGAATGGATTAATCCATTTATTTCTCTCGAGTATCAAATTTCAATATTAAAACAAATCAGTTTTAATAAAATACTTCATTGTATTAAATTTTTTAATATATTTTGCTAAACAATTCTTGATAAAATACTCATTTAACATATTTATTTTAATTTTACAAATAAATTTTAATAAAATATTTATTGTATTAATATTTTTAAGATAATTTAAAATTTTTAAAATATTTTGTTTTATTTGAAA
>LPNX010452428.1:89373-140450 GCA_001517045.1 Pseudotsuga menziesii
TATGTAAATTTTATATTTTAAAAAAAATCATTTTCAATGAAATTTCATTTTTTTATATATTTTTTTATTTCAAATTCCATTTTAAATATTTTAATTATTAATTTTATATTTATTAATATAATAATTTTTTTGAGGATTGATGGTGGTTACATTTTCTTTTCAAATTTAAAAAAATAATTAAAAATAATAATTTTGTTAATTAAAAATTTATATATTTAAAAAGATTTTTTGAAAAATATTATAGTATATTTTTAAATAATATTGGTTTTTAGCATTAAATATCAACAAAGCAAACAAAATCCAACCAAATACCTTAGAATCCAAGACTAGTCATAAGATAAGAGGGTATGAGGGGTCCAAGCAGGTTTTTTCCACGGACGCCGGTCTTAGAGACTCTTATCTTATAGGTGACTCTACTTTGGGTGGACCAACCACTACAACTCCAACTGTGGTCTCTCCAATTAATCCCATTATTTATTTGGGAGGATGTTCCCTTCAGACCCCAAGTCTAGCATGATGATTTTTGGACTTCGGAACAAGGAACATAGATCCATGAAGTTATATTTAGGAGTGGTTTCCAAGGCACCCTATGGATGTTCCCAAAGATCGTTCATGCTCAGTAAAGTGTATTAGTCCAAATAAAAGAGGCTTTGTGATTACAAGACAGGCATACATGCCTGTAAGTGTTCTTTTGTTTGTTCTTGTTTCCAGAATTTCAACTCCATTTTCTCTTCTTAGATACATCTTCAAACATCTTCTTAAATCCTACAAGACCGAGGGAACCAATTGAGGAGTATGATTTGGTGTCTGATGGAGAGAGTCTTAACCAAGTTATGATAGAAGCCTCTTTGGCAGGAAAATCAATGACAATAAGGAACCAATGCTGTAAAGTGGACAGTCAAGAAATCCATACAAAATAGAGCTAATTGGAGTCATATGTGATGCACCTTTAGCTATTACTCAAGGAATGAGGCCCCATGCTATCTCTCTACTTAGTTGATGTGCAAATACTAATTTTGAATCAAGCTAATAAGGATTAATCCAATATCTTGGAGTCTCTACTTTCCCACCAATAGTCATGATGTTCATTATTTAATACATGTTGATTTTACAATTAAAAGTACACAGTCCATAATGCTATGGGAACACGTACCCTATCTCCCTTGAGTGCTCCACAGAGCTTAGTAAATTGTGTGTTGTTCATTTACTATGAAGGAAATCATTGTCTCTTAGAGATTTGGTTGGATTTTGTTTGCTTTGTTAGTATATTTTTAAATATTGGTTTTTTAAATATATTTATTTTAATTAAATATTAAAATATTAAGTTTATTATAAGTTTAAATTTTTTAATATATATTTTTCTGATTGAGAATTATATTTAGAAAAACTCTAAAACTTTCTCCATCATATTTTAATATTTACATCTATCTTAAATTTTTTGATCAATTATTATGATTTTAATCAAGATATTAGAATATTAAATTTAGTTAAAAAAATATTCATTGTATTATATTTTTAAAATAAGTTTAAATTTTTTAATATAATCTATTTTAATGGAGAATTATATTTAGAAAAACTCTAAACTTTCTTCATCCTATTTTAATATTCCATTTTAATATCTACATCTATATTAAATTCTTCTATATCCTATTTTAATATTCCATTTTAATATTTACATTTTCTTCGACCACTTATTATGTTTTTGCAAAGCAATAACAAAACTAAATAAAATATCTTTCCATCCTATTTTAATGTTCACATCCATGCTAAATTCTTGAACAACTTATTATGTTGTTTTTGCAAAGCAACAACAAAACTAAATAAAATATCATTAATTTATTTAATTTTATAATTTTAATATTTACATAAAAATTTCAAAGCTTTATAGCTTAAATTCTTAATAAAATATTTTTTAAATATATTTTTTAATCAAATATTAGAATATAGCTTAAATTTTTAATAAAATATTTATTAAATATATATTTTTAATAAGATATCATAATATTAAATTTAGTTAATATATTTAATAAATATTTTATTAATAATTTAAGCTATAATGCTTTTAAATTTTTATGTAAATATTAATCAAATATTGAAATATAACTTAAATTTTTAATAAAATATTTATTAAATATATATTTTTAATCAAGATATTAAAATATTAAATTTAGTTAAAAAAATATTCATTGTATTAAATTTTTTAATATATTTTGTTTAAAAATTCTTAATAAAATACTAATTTAATATATTTCTTTTAATTTTAATATATTTTGTTTTATTTAAAAATATATTATATTAAAAAAACCATAAAGCTTTCTCCTTCCTATGTTCCGACTTTATTAAACTTATTTTGTTTGTACAAAGCAACAAGAAAGATAAATAAAATATCATAACTTTAATTAATTTCATAAGCAACCAGAAAAGTAAATAAAATATCATAACTTTAATTAATTTCATAATTTAATATTTGTATGTATGAAAACTTAAAAGCTAATTGAAATATCATAACATTATTAATTTCATAATTTAACATTTGTATGTATGAAAACTTAAAAGCTAATTGAAATATCATAACATTATTAATTTCATAATTTAACATTTGTATGTATGAAAACTTAAAAGCTAATTAAAATATCATAACATTATTTAATTTGATAATTTTTAATAAATATTGGTAATTTTTAATAAATAAGCATTATTTTTTCCCTCATTTAAAGATAATATCCAAGGTAGCCATCAATTTCACCCTATCTCATCTCATCTTATCTTTTGTCACACATCTCATCTTATCCTATGTCTTATTCTATGTCTTATCCTATGTCACATTTCTCATCTCATCTTATCTTTTATCACACATCTCATCTCATCTTATCCTGTCTTATTATATGTCTTATCCTATGTCACATTTTCAGAGAGTTAAGCTGGTGTGAATTGTTGAGTCTGGGGAAGTGGGGTCAATGTAAACTGTTGAGGTTGTAGAAGTGGGATCTCATCTTATCTTATGTCACATTTCCAGAGAGTTGAGTTGGTGTAAATTGTTGGGTTGGGGAAATGGGGTAAGGTAAGATATATGTGTTACAACTTTGTTTTGATTTAGTATAGATAAAATTTGCATTTACCATGACTTTATGCGCGTAATTTTCGCACTTCCACTTTCTATTCCACATTAATGTACTTAGTAGTTTGATTGACCTATTTTTGGTTGTGGTTGTGGTTTTCTTAGACATTAATAAAACTATCTCATTAGTTCCCCTATCTTTGATGTCAGCAATAGAAGAGACGTGAGGTCGTGTTCCTAGATACCAGAGGGCCAATCCTACTAGTGGACCTATTTGCGATTTTATTATACATTAAGAAAACTATCTCACTTGGTATTATTTTATGTCACATTTCCAAAGAGTTTAGTTGGTGTGAATTGTCGAGTTTGGGGAAGTGGAGCAATTATTTGTGCCGTATTACAAATTAAAAAATCAACAAAAGTGTAATATTACATGTCTCAAAGAGACACACGAGTGACATAGAAAAACAAGGAACATCAACTGCTGGGCTATGACCCTTTACATAGACAGATGCAATCTTGTTATTTAATCCAATGTAGTTAAATCTATAAACAAATGCACTAATCCAAAAGTGAAGTCATAAAAGTCATAATACTTGTGCAAGACTTGAAGGCATATACAAGCACCACGTAATCAGCTTCAGATCGGGCTTCCCCTCATTGGAGTTAATTGGATTATGGCTTGTCTTTCATCGGCTAACTTTGCTGTCCTTGTCAATGGCACTCCTTCCCGGTTCTTTCCAGCCTCAAGAGGAATCAGACAAGGATGTCCCCTTTCACCACTATTGTCCATCCTTGTCATAGAAGGATTGAGTCTTTTTATTTCAAATGCTAGAGAGCATGGCCTCATACGAGGTATTAAAATCTCTCCATCTCTAACTCTTACTCACTTATTATTTTTCGATGATGTGATCCTACTTGGTTTGGGTACCCTGCTTGAGTGGAAAACTTTTGATGTTATTCTTGGCACCTTTTACAAGGCTTCGGGGATATGTATCAGTGTTGATAAATCTTTCTTTCTCTTCAACCATGTAGATGAGGATATCTTGGGAGGTATTGCCCATGTGCTGCCTTACAAAATGGAACCCATTGTCTCTATTTTTAAGTACTTGGGGTACTTCCTCAAGCCCCTGGGGTACAAATTCAATGATTGGAATTGGTTAATCGAGAAATATGAGAAGAGGATTCATACTTGGACTCACAAGCTACTTTCACTGGGTGGCCGTCTGATTCTTGTTCAAGCAGTTCCGTCTAGTCTCCTTGTCTACTGGTTTGGTTTGGCAATGATCCCAGTCTCTGTATTGAATAGGATCAGGAGCATCACATATGCTTTTCTTTGGGGCTCATCTGGGTCTCATCATAGGTATCATTTATTTAACTAGCAGCATTTATCATGGCCGAAGGAATTCAGTGGTTGGGGCATCAAAAACCTTCAGTGGTTCAATATTGCTTTGCGCTCTAAAAATCTATGGATGGTCCTCCATAGTGATGGTTTATGGCATAAGGTACTACGCTTGAAGTATATGAAGAATCTCCCGGTGGCTGACTGGCTCAGAGGTAACAATTTCAATTCTTGTGGTGTTTCTTTGATTTGGAGATGGTTCTTGCAATCTCTTCCATGGCTGGGGAGATGTTTATAATGGCTTGTGGGTAATGGTAACGATATTATTCTGGGAATTGACCCCATAGTGGGCTCTCAAGTCTCTCACTTACTTCCCTTGGAGCTCAGAGAATACCTTGCTGACTTCGATATAGTCACTCTTGCACAAGCTCACAATGCTCAACCTGATGCACATCATTATTAGTTCACGACGGAGGAATTGAATCTTTTAGGTGACTAGAAGATTGCTTGGGACAACTTTGTCAGGGGTCTAGAGTTGGGGAGGATTATACTTCATGCTCAGTCCGATACTCTTGTATGGAACCATAATAGGGCAGGGGGTTCTGCTACGACAAAATCTGTTTATGAATATATTGTACTTACTTCTCAGCCTCCGCTCATGACCAGTATTCATTCTCTAATTTGGATGAGCTCTCTTCCCACAAAGATTGGTTGTTTCATTTGGTTGGTAATGGAAAACAAAATACTAACTTGGGATAACCTTCAAATAAAAGGGTGGATTGGGCCTGGTTTCTGTGCTCTCTGTGGTGATGGTGCAGATTGTGTGCAGCATATTTTCTCTTCATGTTCTATATGGAGGGAAGTCATCTATCATCTCAATAATAAATACCAATTCATTCCTCCTTAGCAGTGTGATGACATTACTTCCTATTTAAGGAATTGGATAAGCAGTTTCACCAAGTATACTTCAGCTTGTTTCATCATATTCTTTGCTTTATGGACCGTATGGAAGGATAGAAACGCTTCCATCTTCCAAGGAAAAAATCATTTTGTTTTAAACATTGTATTTCAGGTTGACCAGTTCCTCCTCTTATATAAGCCTCCCTGCAAAAAGATCAAAAAGCCCTGTGACACTGGCCTCTGCTTGTCTACCCCTATGGATTTTTCAACGGGGCTTCAACAAATGATATGGGAGGTGTCGGTATCTGTATCTTCCTAAATAAGGACCACTCCTTCAAGTTTGCACTGGGGTTAGGAACTAGTACCAATACCAAAGTTGAACTGCTGGGACTTTGGGCAGTTCTGCATGTGGCTCAAGTCATGGGTCTCCCCACTTTGAACATTTTCAGGGACTCGACAGTTATCATTAACTGGGTTAATGGATCCAATGCCCTTGCACCCCCTGAGCTCAGTCATTGGTGCAGGGCTATCAGGCATTTATGTTTTTGTTTCTCCAACCTGTCCTTCAGCCATTTCTATCGTGAATATAATCAGATTGCTGACTGTCAATCGAAGGTTTCCTTATGTTTGGCTCCAGGTACTTGTATCTTTTCTGAATATTTTGAAGACCTTTTGATCTTGCATGACACTCTTATGCTCTTCTGAGCTTGGTGCTGGAGTATTTACTCCCTCATTCTTGTCAAAGCACCCATTTTTTGTTTGGGAGCAGGCACCTTCTGATTGTGGTTCATCACTATTATGTCCCCGATAGTGATGGGTTATGAAGGACTAGTTACCTTTTAGTCATGTCTGGAGGTATTGGATGATCGTATTTGCGATATTAGTTCCTATCTCCCCCCAGGATAGCTTGTTTTGTTGGGTCTTATTTTTGGAGATCTGCATCAATTTCTCTCCCCTTACACTTATATTTTATTGTAGCCCTCTTATCAAGGTTGGCACGTTATATGCCCTATGATTCTTCAATGAATATCAAGGACAGGCCTTTTTCCTTCTGAACAAAAAAAAAAAAAAAACAAGTACCACGTAGCTTTCCATAGTTAGTGATGAACATGGATGTTGTTCATGGGCATCAAAACAACCCTTCCATACATTTCAACATGATACCAAGTCATCTATGTATGGTTTACTTTCTTGATATGAATCATACCAAGTCATCTATGTATGGTTCACCATTATATGAGCCATCATATTTTCATTCTTAATCTCTTTATATGCTATAATATTCACCATTACATGAGTTATCATATTTTCATTCTTTATCTCTTTATATGCTATCATATTTTTATTCTTAATATCTTTATTTTAGTGTCGAACTCTGAAGGATATACATGAAGCATAATATTCATCTTCAGCTGTCAAATTATGAAACTTAAATTTAAATATGCATATTTTGTAGTAAAAAAAAATTATAAGAAATTTAAATTTAAATATGCATGTTTTGTAGTAAAAAAATATATTATTTGATAAGCTCAAATATTAAAATCTCAAATAGCACCTCTTAACTTTAATTAAGATAAACTCTTCACAAATAAACTTCAACTTTGATAAAGTTCTGTTCCACCATAAAAGTTGTTTAAAGTAGAACAATTCCATGGTACATAGACTTTATATAGAGGGTCAACACCCAGAATTCTATTGATATAATCAGTGCCAAGCAATCATCATTTCTAATGGATGTAAAGTCTATTAAACTATAAAAAATAATGTAACAGAGAAATCAACATCCTTCCCAAGTAGAGAGGGAGTAGGCTTGCTTATATCCCTCTATGTACTTCTCTAGAGACACAAAATTGAAGTGAACAAACAATTTAAACAAGTGAAGACCATACTGATAATGGCCACAAAAGTAGGTCAATGGGAATGTTGAATACAATGATGTTGTTACAAAATAGGAGTACCAAACTGTCTACTACAAAAGGCAATACACATAAAAGAAAGTAAAGTGAAGTGGAGAAGAGAAATGAAATCTATGCCAAAATAAATATATATATAAAAGTATTTAGTATATTAATATGAGCATATCAAGAAGCTCCCCCAAAATATGTAATGAATGTTTAAGATCAATAAAGACCTGAAGTAAAGGTAATTTCCAAATACTACAGTACTAAAGTAAACTTTCACTGAATTCACATATCTATCCCTCTATGTAATTCTATAGAGACACAAAATTGAAGTGAACAAAGTATTTCAGCAAGTGAAGACCATATAGATAATGGCCACAAAAGTAGGTCAATGGGAATGTTGAATACAATGATGTTGTTACAAAACAGGAAAAACAAACTGTCTAAAAAAAGGCAATACACAGAGAACAAAGTAAAGTGAAGTGGAGAAGAGAAAGTGAAGATGGGAATGTTTAATACAATGATGTTGTTACAAAACAGGAGTAACAAACTGTATAAAAAAAGGCAATACACAAAAGAAAGTAAAGTGAAGTGGAGAAGAGAAAGTGAAGACCATATAGATAATGGTCACAAAAGTAGTTCAATGGGAATGTTGAATACAATGATGTTGTTACAAAATAGGAGTAACAAACTGTCTAAAAAAGGAAATACACAGAAAAGAAAGTAAAGTGAAGTGGAGAAGAGAATACAAATGATGTTGATACAAAACAGGAGTACCAAACTGTCTATTACAAAAAGCAATACACAGAAAAGAAAGTAAAGTGAAGTGGAGAAGTGAAATGAAATCTATGCCAAAATATAAATATCTATAAAAATATTTAGTATATTAATATGAGCATATCAAGAAGTTCCCCCCAAAAATATGTAATTAATGTTTAAGATCAATAAAGACCTGAAGTAAAGGTAAATTCCGAATACTACAGTACTAAAGTAAACTTTCACTGAATTCACATATCTGGAAGAGTAAAAATCTCTCACATATCTGGAAGAGTAAAATTTTCTAGAGAAGTGCGAGATGTGCTCTGCACTAACTATTGTTGTTATTACTCAAAATTGTCCTTTGGGAGAATCAGTCCCAAGGGGGTATGAGATAATCTAGATTCATTGTCTTTGTCACTAACAACAAATCTCTCTCCCTTGAGATTTGTGTGTGCTAGTTTCAGTGGGGTATCCCTAGTTGATTCTTCCATGATTAAAGTTGAAAACCTGCAAGTCACTCTTCGAGTAAATGAAGAATACATGTAGATCTGTGACTAAAGATTGCATATCAACGCTCAGATTCTTGAAATCGATGAACATATGTTTCAAATATGCACTTCAAACTGTAAAATTGTGTTGAAATTCATATGTTGAGTGATGCAAACAGCAATGGGAAATGGAGAGAGAGAAGTATTGGCATGTTAAATCAAAACTAATTCTCATTAATAAAAGATTCTAAAGTTTGAATCATTATTAGCAAAAAAAGCATTCCACTTTTAATGAATTCTCATGGTGGGACAAATTCATAAACCAGACAAACTCGCCTTCAATAATCAAAGATGAAAATACATAAATATGATACAAATCAAGACCTAGCTCACTCCAAGGACCTGGAGGGGATGCAGAATAGCATTCACTACTCAAGATCTTTTTGATCTACAAAAACACCCTAAATAAGCTTTCAGACTCTGGGCATTAAGACTAGAGGACAAAAGGCAAGAAGAGTAGAAGAAGATGAACAATGGACACTAATGACCTGCTCCTCCTCTTGGCCCGATGTTTTTGCTTGAAGATATTTTTCTAATAATTTAATACTTTGGCCCTGCTTTTCTACCAAATAATTTATTCTAAATTTTCCTTCAACAAAATCCCAGAAGACACTAAAAGTAGCGCTATCTTTGTTGGTTGTGAAGCATTTTTTTTTATCAACTAAATTTTCAGTTAAGATGCTAATTTTACTGCCATCTCCAATCTACTTGTCTTCTTCAACAGTACTGATTTTTGACACCAAAAAAACAAAATACATATCTTCTAATTTAGAAGTTGATTTAGGTGTTTTTGTCTGCTTTATTTGTCCTTCCAAACCTGCTAAAATCATCAATACAAGAGAGTTGTTCTAGAGTGATTTCTCTACCCTTTTATCACCTCATACTGAAGATGGAAAAGCTTATTCATCTCCCCAAAATTAGGCACTAGGTAGATTCTCAAATAAATACTAATTTGGATGTGATGATTGGTCTTCATATGCTGCACTATTGTTGAAGAAGCTCTTGTCTTTGTTGTACCATAAATAGATCATGAAAGTAGTTGTTTTTCTCTTCTTAATATAGGAATATTAACCTCATAATAGAGGCACCCTGCTCTCTCTAAAAATAGCAACAATTACTAGCAAAAGAAACAAGTCTTTTTCTAAAATAACGATGGATCAATTTTCGCAAATGGTTTTAACAGGCCCTCACAAAGAGGGAACCCTTCTACTGTACAACTAACATCAAATTTCATTATGCAAAGTGCTCAACTGGTAGTGATCTCCACCTCTAATCATAGCAAGAAAAGACACAACACTTGTAACTAAACATGGCGGTATACTCCCTCATATCACCCACTAGAATAATTCTCTTCTATATGCCTAATTTAGCATAAGGAAAATGCCGTGCAAGGTAACAAATCAACACCCTATCTCATTGTTAACTAGTTGAGATAAAAACAACAAAGGGAAGCTGTCTTATAACATAGCATCACTATGTTAGATGTTATCACTTAGAATTGACCCTTGGGGTGATCAGTCCCCAAGGGGATATGAGAACATCTAGATTCATTGTCTCTATCACTAACAACAAATCTCTCACTTTGAAAGTAGAATGTGCATTCTAAACACATTTTGGAGGTACACTAACATTATGCTTTTAGAATTTCTGAAATCTCATTACTTTATGTTAATTCTTGTGCATATGCTATTCTTGTTGCACTTTGATGTCCGTGCCTCATTTCTCTTTTAGTTGTTTCCTTGAAACAACTTCCAACACTTAAATCAATATATAATGTAGTAAGACCTTACAATTATCAAAGTTTCTTTTTTGGTTGCCTTTTATCATGTATATTTCACTATTCATATTGTATATTCATATGTACTAGCCTTGATAGACCCATTATGTACTAGATTCTTCAAAAATCTACACTATGCTACGTGCAACAAAGTGAAGAAAGAAGAGAGCATGTGGAGAGCCTATCTGTACAGAGTGATTTTGTCCATTTTGAAGAGAGATACTGTTTTTTAGAAGTTTTGATTCCATTTGGCAGATTATGAATTAAATGATAAAATTACTATAGGAGATCAAACCTAGTAGATATGGGATGGACTTAGAGGGTACTAAAGGTAATAGTTAACTAAAAAGCTGAGTCAAATTGGCTGCTCTAATTAAATAAAGTCATAAATGTTAACTAATTTCTTCTTTTTTTCTTTTATTTTAACTGTGTTGACCTGTTTTGGCTACATTCTAATATCTTATGTATTTATTAGATCAATTACCAGATATTTACTAAGAATTTTGATAGTTCATCTTTGAACATTTTTTAAAGGAGAGAACTATCCTGGTTGATTCTCACTATGCAAGTATGCCATACATTTTAAAAGTATAAGCCTACTAGGAATTGCCCTTGGAAAAATTGCATAGCACACTTGCTGTAATATCCCTTCCTAAATATGCCCTTAACTTTTTTTCTCTTCACTAGTTGTATATTACAATGTCTCTTTGGTTGGTGACTTTTATCAAACACTACACAGTTTCCTTCCTGGGTTTGCCGGTTTAGAGATGTAGTTTGTATGTTGAATACATAGAAATACTTTGTGAACAAATGTGCCAAATGACATTTACGAACAACAGATTCTCAAGAGGATATAATGCATCAATCATCAAAGGATTGCACAACCCAAATCATATATATATTTGTTGTTCCTTACTAGAAAAAATACCAGCAGCATTTAAGACATGAATATCAATGCTAACATTCACAATAAACTTGAATACAACGTTTCTTCAATCAAGAGATGAATCAGTAAATTAATAGCATATTTCTAGTGAATATACCAAATTTCTTGTATGCCTGGAAATGGCATTTGGTTCCCATATTGGTATACTTGCTACACAGTGGATGATACCCTTCTCTAAGTGCGCCCAGCTGGTGTGTCAATCTACAGAACGTCTTTCATTAAGATGTTTAAGAACAAAAGCAAGGAAATGCCCTTTTCAGAGACCTGCGTCCTCACCAAAGTCCACCTAGCTTTTCAAGGAAGGTGAAACTCCAACTCTCTAACCAATACATAGCTCTAGGTAAGAGTATTTGGCCAAAAGAAGAAGAATTGACCCTGAAGATAAATAACACAGTCATGTGCCCTAGTAGAAGATATATTCAACTATTCCAACCGCTTATATGCAACCACCAACAAGGAAGTCAACCCACTGGCAATATGCAACACCCAGTAATCAAACTCAGCCCTTCTAACAAGGAATCTCTATCTGTGATGAAGATATTCGACCCAGATGAGGAAATACAACTTTCAACATAAAATCCTAGACTTGAAGGGAAGTTTACAACTTCTTAGACTCCTGCGCCTCCTATTTCCTCCTCAACAAAACACTGGAATTTCTAGACAGATGCGCCCTCCCTGAAAAGTCTCCTAACTGAGCTGGGAATTGTGCCCTCCTAGACTCTCAACTCTACAACAAAATCCAACAATGTAATCCGATGAATACTTTCTCAAATGCAAGCTCAAATGAGAATCTTGAGTGGAATATCTCTCAAATTAACTAGAGAAAATTTCTAAAGCTAATACCAGCTAGGGTTTCATTCCAAACACTCTTCAAGCTCAAGAGCTATCTCCAAAATAAAAGCATGGTGATAGATTTGGATGATCTATCCTTGAACTTAGCTAGGATGGATAAATTTCACCATCAAAACCAAGACTTGTCGAGGGTTTCCATCCTCAACATCCAATAAGCTCACCGAGCTCTCAAGACCAAATCTTAATAATGAAAATAACAATGCATACCTTCAGAAGTCGATTTGCTTCCTTTTATTCTTTTTGACCTGTGCATGACACATGCAACTTAACTTATGCATGCATGCAACTTTAATGATGCATGCCGCATGCATTTTGAATTGGGCCTTGCATGCCACACATGTCACTTTCTCTTGCTTAAGTGATCCTCTTTATTTGCTAGTGACTTCATGTCCCTGCCAATAGTGTGCTTGTATTTCTATGTGTCATAGTCATTAGGTAATTCCCCTGCTTGTCACAAATAGGACATTACACCTACAATGTCAAATCCAAAGCTTATAAAAAATCATGGTAATCATTTATACTAGCTACTTGGTTTTTTATTTGGTTTCGATAGTGTAACTGCAGGAGCTGAGAAAGTGGATAAGCATTGACTTGGATTAGAACATTTCTGTAATTGCTGCAAACTATGAAGTGCAAGTTTAAATGATGGAATTCGAAACTTGAATTACAAATGATGAAATATGGGTGTTAATATTGCTACTCTCCCCAATTCTTAAAGGGTGGGTGTTAACTCGCTTTCCTTACAAGCAGGATATTCGTGGTTCGATTCCACCGTGCCCTGTCATAAATTAATAAATGATAGTGCAATTTGTTTTGTAAGTATACAACCAATTAGTCTTTTGTCTTTCTATTGATGAAGTTTCGTTGGTAGGGGTTGGTGACATTTCATTGGTTGTTCTTCTGGATGGTAGAGGAGGAATTATTGGATTACTTGCCAAACCTACTGGAAGGTCAAAATAATTGGGTGACAATGTTATCTAGATAGATTTTACTACAAGATCTATCCACATTGAACCTAGGTCCTGGGATTGGATGGAGGTAGGAGGGGTTTCTTCCATACACACCCCTTTTGGGTGTAGGTTTGGTGGATAGATGGGTACCAGGGCTTGACTTCTCAGATGTCTCTTTCACCAGGAATTTGTGGAGCCAGTATGGACAACCGTTTTCAACTTTCACATCCTAAGCTTGGAATAAAGTTTCATATCATTCAGAGACCAGTGGAAAGGGAGGGATTTTCCCCTAGTTTATGAAGGATCAGGTTTTCCATCAAACTCTGGCACTCTATGCAGTGATTAAGGAAACGTATATAGTCCCTAAAGGATATTATCCTAGCAAGGGTTTACATATCCCCTTGCACCGTTGTCAGCATCCCACCCACTCTCGCCGAGTGTATATTGCTCGAAAGATACATCGAAATTTATTGTTTCCTTGTTGGATCCATCGAATCATAGTGGAAGTGGGGAGGAAAATGCTAGCTTAGATAAAACCACATAAGCTAGATCCTAGAAGGGGGTATCCCCAATCAGGAATGAAAGAACATCTTCTCATATAAGAAAAAGTAGATAAAATCGAAAAGAAAGGTTGTAACGGCTAAGTTCCTCGACCGGTTGTCCCACCTCGCTCATTCAAGGAACCTGACTTGGATTCCTTCGACACTGTAGATGGTAGGAAACTTAGTCATTTTTACTCTAAGCATTGGTTTGTCGTGTGGTTTCCCATCGGCATGCAAGAGGGCGTGCATCCATGGAACAAGCGCTTGACCCAATGGATAAGTCGAACAACACTTTGGAAGTGTAGGCGCATAACCAGTGTTATCAGAACTGGAAAAACTGGCCAGTCTGACCGGTTTATAGGGTTGGTCGATCCAATCAGCAAAAAAAATAATAAAACCAGATTTTTTTCCAAACCGGGTACCGAACCGGCTGGAACCGGTCAAAATCGGTCGGTCTGGACTAGGGACTCATGACAAGGCACATAAAGGAAGTGGGCGGCGACCAAGGGAAGCGGGCGGTGACCAAAGAAAGTGGGCGCTCGACGTGACTTGGCAAAGCAAACAAGTGGAAAGAAGCATCAATCGGCTATAGAGGGCTTGGACTAGCACGTCGAGCGGCAAATGGACCGGCAAGGGCACGTCGACAAAAAGGATTGGAGCATTAGCAAGACCAGTGAGTGTTGAAGGGCACGTCTGAGGCTTCGACAACGATGCTAAGTGGTAAACGGGCGTCGACAAGGGGCGCCATCCAACTCGTGTGCGGCAAGGGACCAAGGTAGGCATGTTAGCATGTGCACTAAGGCAAAGTGCCTTGATGGGTGACCACGAAAGAGTCACCTCCCTGACACACCTAGCGCATACAAAGGTGTGTCAGGGCTCATCCAAATATATCATCAAGAAAGGGAGTTGCAGCGAAGAGCTCTAAGTCAAAATCAAAGTCTGGGTGTCACAGTAGCTCGCAGGCCATAGGGGTGCATGCTATTTTAGCGGGAAAGTATGCCTTCGTGTTTTGTGGGATTTTCTCTTGGATGTAAAATTGTGGGGTTTGGACCAGCACGTCGAGTTGCAAGCGGACCGGCAAGGGCACGTCGACAAAAATGATTGGAGAATTAGCAAGACTAGTGAGTATTGAGGGGCACGTCTAAGGCTTCAACAATGAAGCTAAGTGGAAAACGGGCATCTTCCAAGTCGTGTGCGGTAAGGGACCAAGGTAGGCATGTTGGCGTGTGCACTAAGGCAAAATACCTTGATGGGTGACCACACAAGGGTCAGCTCACCAACACGCCTAGAGCATACAAAGGTGTGTCAAGGCTCATCTAAAGGTATCATCAAGAAATGGAGTTGCAACAAAGAGCTCCAAGGCAAAATCAAAGTCTGGGTGTCATAGTAGCTTGCAGGCCATAGGGGTGCACGCTATTTTAGCGGGAAAGTCTACCTTCGGGTTTTGTGGGATTTTCTCTTGGATGAAAATTTGTGGGGTTTCTGCATGCGAGGCTTGCTTATGCCCATGTAGGGAGTGTAGGGAGTGTTGTTGGTTAGGGGAGTCCACCTTGTTGTAACTCTATAATATTTCATGATTTTATAGAAACCATGGCATGTCTTGTTGGGAGTGCCTGACACCTGTAATTTTGGTCTTTTGTCTCTTCTGCACGTTTTACTTGATTTACTACTTGTTAGATTAAATGGATAAGTGTTAAACCATCTAACGTAACATAACATTAATTGTAAAATAATGGGGGAAGGTGCTTTGGATATATGCTCACTGACTACAGAAGCTGAGATGCCCCTGAGAACCAACCACGTGCACAAATTGTGGGGTAATCTGAAGCAAGAGCCTATGAGGAGAAAAGTGCAAGGTAGGGGTACTTCTCTCTCTCAAAGGTGGGAGTCTTTGAAATATCTGACCCTATAAAGGAAAGGGACTAAATGAAATATGACATCAAGGAAGAAAGGGTGGACGTCGAACTATGCTTGGCTAATGGGTTGAGGAACGACATGCTTGCATCGAATGATGTGCTTGAGAAGCAGGTTTGAGCTCTTTGTTGGTGCCCATTCTATCTGTATCAAGCTCAATCCCCAAATTTCAAAAGTATAGAGAACCATGGGTCTAATAATCGCCTCCATGAGATAGAGTTTGGACGAGATGTCCTGAAACTGGTTCTAGAAGCATTGTTTCTCGATAAGTGTTAAGGAACCATATCCTTTGCTGAGTCAAGGCTAGAAGGCTTGTCGCATGCCAAGATGTGGCCCCATGAGTTGTACTCCCAAGTAAATGTAAGATGTGGTGATCTTGATCTCTTGCCCCTAGAAGTAAAAATGTAGGTCTGTAAGAGATCCCTTCGATGCATTGAAGACCATAACCTTGGTTTTACTTAGGTTGACCGTCAACTATCGAAGGTCACAAAAGTTGTCTAAGGTGTTAATCTGTCTCTGTAGGCCCTCAGGAGTAGATACCAATAACACCAAGTCATTTGCAAAGAGAAGAAGGGATATCAATACTTGATGTAAAAGGAAACCATCACCCTCTTGGATGTGCTTGTGGAGGAAAGACGAGAGGCGGCACACTTGCTTAACCCCAATGGTGCTCTAGATGAAGTCAGAAAGGACATGTGCCATACTAAGGCATCCCAGAACTGACTCATATAGTCTCATGATGGATGCTAGAAGAGTCTCAGATATGCTAATGTCACGGAGTCTCTAGAATAATGCTTCCCTCGACACTGTGTCAAACACTTTCCGAAAGTCTACAAAGAAACTATAAGCTTTCGAAGAGTGATGTCAGCCCTCCTTAATAATGGCTCGGAGTGTGAAGGTGTGATCAATTATGTGGTAGTCCAGGCAAAAATCGACTTGCACTCTATCCCTAATATGTTAACTCTCTAGCTCCTTAGAAATCCACTTATGTAAGACTATGGTCATAGAGCTTGGAGAATGTATGGCCCACCATGATAGTCTTGTAGTTATTTGGATTTGTTTTATTCCCTGACTTGTGGATGGGATGAATAATGTCTTGTTCCTAGGCGTTACACTGCATTTGTACCCAGTGCACCTTCAGATGTGCCCCAAGGAGAGAGAGGTAATTTTTTACTAAAAGAGGTGTTATTCAACAATGGTGGTCACGGTTGGGCACTTTGATCCTTCCTTTAGGAGTATGGCTTAATGGAACTGCCGACTTCCCTCTGTTGGGGTTTTTAACCTTGGGGTTGTTGTCCCGAGCTCTTAAGGGTTGAACATTGGGTCATGTGACCCCACACCTTGTTTTCTTGCTCTAGTGGCCTATGTTTCATCTATGAGATGTCAATCTCCCTTCACAGCTACCTCAGACACCCTCTTGGCCCTTCAGCAGGCTAGCGCTCTCTCTCCTCAGAGGACGTTATCTCCCATGTCAGGCCATCTTGCAACCTTGAGGAGGGCATCGAGGGATTTTACAACTTGGGGTTAGATGGTGCATGACGCCCTCCCTCCAGCTAACTCCATCCTTTCATTTAGAGTGAATCGCTTATTTTATCAGTTTTTGGCACGTAGGGGGAAAATACTAGAGGTAGCCTACTATAAGCCTACTTTAGGCCATTTTTATATTATTGTCATAATTTTAAGTTGACATTTTATAATTTCTAATTGACATTTGAAGGCATGTAGGCTTGGATATTATTTTTTTTAAGTGAGTGTAAGAGGATATTTATAAGCCTCTCCTCTCTTCATTTTTACATAAGAAGAGTGGGATAAAACACTATGCACTTATTTTACCCAACTAGGGTTCTTTGTAAGTGAGGCACACCTCTTGAGGAAGATGTTTTTTGGGTTTTGATGGCAAATTCTTGAAGTTTCTTTGGTCCAATGCTCTTGCAAAGGTGATGCTATGGTTTTTTTATTAAACACTTGCACAAAGAGGTATCTAGGATTTTCTTGATCTCTATTTGCTAAATGTTTATGAATGATGTATGTTTGTGGATTAAATGGTGGCCATTAGGGTTGCATTTTTTCTTGGCTAGATCTTTCGTCAATTTTTAGTCACCTTGGTTGTAGAAGTACGTCCTTATAGGAGTCCTTGTAGGGTTAGAACCTTAGGTCTTTCAGGTTTGTTGTAAAGCCTAGGATAAGCTTCTCAAGAGGTAGGTTAATCACTCCTTAAATGCCCTGGGTTAGGGTAAAGTCTTCTCCATTTGTCCCAAACCATTCTTTTCTTCAAAACCTAGTGCCTAGGGTTAGATAGAATTCATTTCATGTTAGATTAAGGTTAGCTAGGGATACATAACACGCAAAACCAGTCCTCCTTTTTCCCTAGCAGCCTCACTTTGTCTTTCTATCCTACCTCACCCACCTTATTCTGCATCTTCCTAGCCCTATTGTCCTCTTCTTCCCTTCTTTCTCCTTTATCCCCTTTCATTTCTTTCCTCCCTTCACCCCTCGACCTTTCTCATCTAGGGCTCAACCTACCTTCCAAATATTCCCTTCACCCACGCCTCTCCTTTTGGCCTCTAAAACAAGCCTAGGACTATCCTTACACCCTTAATCACCCTTCTTTACCTCCCTCCACCCTCAGCCTTGACCTAACCTTCCTCAGTTGCCCCTCTTTTACCTCTGTCTGCTGGTTTGGGTCCACTCCAGCCCACTCCTCCTCCTCCTTCTCCCCTCGACTCCCCTTTATCCACCCTCAGACCTGCTCCTTTCCTTTCCTCCAACCGACGACCCTCACCTGTAGGTCCTTAGTACCCTAGCTAAGGTCTAAATAGACCTCGGCCATTATTTTTCTTTACTTTTGCATGGAGGTTGTCCAGAAAGTGGAGTGCAATGGGGGGGGGGGGTATACATTCCTCCTTTTGTTGGAAATGGAATAAATATCTATCTCTCCTCATGTGTGCTCCCTTCATTCATAGGTCAATGGTCGAGGATGCACACGAACTATATTTTATTACTTGCTCACTTCCGAACTAGCCACGCTTGACACTAGCAACTACCAACTTTACTAATACTTCTCTATCTCCTGCTCGAACACACATACCTACTAGCACAGAATTGAAATGAGCTTACTTATACCAACTTCAATAAATACATTTTGTTAGGATAGTTTTTCTACTTCTAGGGTCTATCTCGAGCCTGAACAACCCTTGCAATGCTTGGCTTAGCCCTAAGCTGTACATACTAACATTGTTTTGATATGATCATAATTTAAACTCTAAATATTGTTCTATATTTGCAATGACTCTATGGCTAGTAATGAATTATCAGACCCTATTTGCAAGCCTACATACTGAAAAGTCTCACCATTAGCCTATATTTACAATATATACTGCTGCAAACATAAAGTAGTTAGTGTGTTTGAAATGATAAAATCAATAGATGAACACATGCTTAAATGGTGGATCATTACAGTTGTCCTCACGATTGATACAAGCACTACTACTTTAATGATTATGCACCTTTCCATTAGGAAGCATTGACAAGGCTTATATATCATTGAATTCATACTGCTTTGCCACTACTATATACTATTGTACTTTGGATGCTATTATTGTGTAGTACATGTGATGAATGACACTTAAAACTTGTTATATGATATATGCATGATCTAAGACAGCAATTGATTATTTGCTAACCCTGGATGAATGCACAATTAAAGTTTATATATTATATGCGCTTACATGATCTATATTCATTCATATAGTCTGTCTTCTTCATCCTTAAATTGACTCCATTAAGGAACTGGTCACTAATATTCTTCAAAGAAGACAATATCTACTGTTTAGCCTACCTTACAGAGTTGCTATTAGGGCTCTCCCCTAGGAGGCTATGGCTTCCAAAGAAGTTTGGAGAAGTGGCTAAGGTCACAGTGGCCACTCTCTCCTTCATATGCTTATCGATGACTAGCCCTGCTAGCTCATCCGATAACATCCAGGCAGGGGAGAAGCCAAAGCAAACCATGTTGTTGAATAAATCAACAATATAGCCATGGTTCAAGAATTCTTCCTGAAGACCTTCCTAGTGTGTTTCCTTGGCTTTGAATGCTCTCCTAATGTCCCACTCTAATAAAAAGTGGCAAGAGGAGGGAGGAGAGGGGATGCAGGTTGGAGGTTGTCCAAGGATGTCATAAAGGGAGGTTGTGTGGGAAAACATGGCTTGGGGGTCAAGGTCAGGTGGTATGGCTGATGTTTAGGAAAGAGGGCCCTCAAAAAAGCTTTAAGGTTGTGGCAAGGGCTCCACAAAGGTCACGTTTCCTTCGATATAGAAATGTTTGCTTTTTATGACAAATGAGTCTACGGTAGGCTTTGCGAAGGCTAGGGAAGGATGAGGGGTCATGTGTAAGGGTGAAACGGATTTGTTTATGGAGGGATTTGCATTTGTCATAAAACGAAGAATTTATGGGGCAGGATCCCGAGGTGGGCTTATGGGTGTGTTGACGGGTAGAATGGGGGTAAGAGTCAAAGTTTGCCTCCCCAAGAACCGAACCATGGAGAGAGTCTCATATTTGGCTGTGGGTGTGTCTAATTACCTGAAGTGCAAAATGGGGGGAAGTAGTTCCTAAAGGTGAGTGGTGTCGAAATCAATATGAAGGTGGTTCGATGGGGTGTTGGGGTCGGTTGGGGGTTGAAGGGAGGGAGGGGGGATGTAGAGAGGGAGAAGGTGAAGAGGGCATGATATGCTAAGGAAGGCGAGAGACAGATAAGTTTTGAATATGTGAGAGGAGATATTGGTTGGCCAAGACTGTGGCCTCCACGATGGGGGAAGCATGTAAAGTCTCCTGATTCCAGAAAATAAGGGAGCTCATTTAGGATCAAGAGATCCATGAGACTCACCTAGCTGTAAAAAATGCCTCCCAAATCCTCTGATGGACCCATACTTCTCCTACAAATTCCTGTGAATACCTACAGACTCCAATTGTAACTCTCAGAGGCAAAGAACATCCTTGGATTTATCATGAAAGGGTTCCTGTAAGCATTTGGTGTGGCTGTTGAAGTCACCTAGAAGAATGATCTCCTGAAGAGTGGATAAATGGGAAATATCTATGTAAATATCGAGGAATGCCCCCCCCTCATACTCCCTATGAAGTGCAAAGATGATGAGGCTGGAGGGAAGTAGAAAACAACAATGTAGTTGTCCCGATATAGGGAAATGCGTTGATGGAACCGGTCCCACATAAATCTAACATGTTCATCCGATGACAACATAGTTAATTGACTCTTAAGGGAGTCCCATTATAAGACAAGTGACCCCCCAGAAGCCTCTAACATTGTCTAACCGTTTTTCATGTCT
Organism: Pseudotsuga menziesii; assembly: GCA_001517045.1. Taxonomy (NCBI): domain Eukaryota; kingdom Viridiplantae; phylum Streptophyta; class Pinopsida; order Pinales; family Pinaceae; genus Pseudotsuga; species Pseudotsuga menziesii. Next base: position 110,200 of record LPNX010452428.1, read on the forward strand.
ACATGATCATGCCCAATGGTTTCCATGAATCAAGGGTGGTGTTTGCATAGGACTCGCATGTGTCTCAGTGAGGAAAAGAAGATCGCGGGACCCAACCACATCACGAAGTGTATCTGATGAAGACCAAAAAGCATCATTGCAGTTCCAACAACCAATGGAGATGGATGACCTACCCCCCCTTACTTGTCACCCATCTGGAGGAGACTATCATTTGGACCAAGTTCAAGAATATCTGAGTGGGGAGGAAGATCACAAATGACTGCCTTGAGGTCTCGAATAACTACCAACTTCCCTTCCTTTAGTGCTACTATGGCCATGTCCCTGGCTTGTTTAAGTGAGGTCAGCATCAAGGAAGATCCTTTATGTGAGTGGGAGTGAAGTCAACCTTCTCTTATCCCGGAGGGTCCTCTACCAGTGCTCTGGTGTCTGAAAATGGAAGAATATTGTGGAGTTGAGTCCCACCCATGCACGCTCAGAGTGAGGTCCTTCAAGTCCAAGGTGCCATGAAGGAAGGAAATGCCAATATAAAGGGGGGAGTCTAACAAGTTCGTGGGAGGTGGGAGTCCTCGCACTCTCAGGTTAAGCTCTTGAGCTCGACAGAGGCATTCCTCATTCAACCTTACTTGCACCATCCAATCGATCGTGATGAAAGAGGGGGGGCTCCTCCCTTTTCCGAACCACTTCAACCTGAGAGTTAAGTGTTTGTTGTTATGTTTAGGTTTCTTGTTTAAGAAGGGCTTGCTGTGATTTCAGTTCTTCTTGAAGATTATTAAGTTTTATTTGGAGCAGTGGAGAATCTGTACTTGTTGTCTGTAAGTGCATGTTTTTCTCTTGTTTCATTTCAGAGACCATCTTTTTTAGATCAATTACTTCTAAGTGGAGTTTTTTGTTTTCTATCTCGAGAATTTCCACCCTCCACAACAAGTTCTTGACCTGGGATTCCTAGTATGATAAATCCCGCTCAAGGGCAATATCAGTCGGGTTGTATTCCCGGATACTATTGCAAATGGGGAATATATGGTCACTATTAAATCCTGGTGTTGTTAGCTCAAGCATAGTTGAGGGTGGGGAGTCTTCCATTAACTCTCCAACATAGAATCTCTACTATATTGGAACCACAAAAAACCCCACAAAAACCCACAAAACTTATCTATGTTTTGTTGTTTGTCATGCTACTGTCAAGAAGAATAGGTGAGTTCTCTTCCCCTTTGAAATGGGATTTGAGCAGATTTTTAGGCTCTTAGTGGAAAAAAAATTTGCCCCTTCATGGTTGTGCAATCAACCTCTCATAGTCGATCTTCTGATGGTCCAAGGGAGAGGGCTCAAAGGTCACAGGCGCAAGGGGGAGGGCACGGGATGAGAAAGCCACGTGACAAGGAGGAGGGTACAAGCTGAGAGAGCTCATAGGCACAGGATGAGCTCACATGAGATGAGCTCACGTGGGAGGCTAAGATCGAGCTCAATGGGAGGGATTGTTGCTCGACGTTGATCGACCTCATTGCTCGATAAGAGACACTTAGCTTACATGAGAGATTGAGATTGGGCTGGACGGGAGAAGGGATCAAATCGACGGGAGGGCTCGCTACTTGACGAGGCTCACTCAATGGGAGGGATAGCTTCACCGACACTGTGAGAAGATCAAGAAATTCTGGCAAGGGATGAAAAGTATGTGTAGAAACAATATTTTAAAGGAGTTCCCTTTCGTTGTCGAAGGTGCCACAAATATGGCCACATTCTTAATCAGTTTCATTTGCATATACAAGGATGGTCATGAGGAAATCACCCTTCACCAACAAAGAAGCGATCGATGCATCATGAGGAGGTGGAACCATCTCTATCTAATGTGGAACCACTTAATGTTGTTATCCCACTTGCCCGAAAAACGAAGGGCCCATCTGGAGCACACACAAGGGGCGGCTCGAACCAAAATCTCGTCAAAGTCATGCCCACCAAGTGAGGGATAGGCCAAAAGACAAGCTAGTGGGAGTTAAGGAATTGGAGTCGGATTGGTCACCACTCCCAGTTTTTTATCTCGCTTGCCTGGAAAATGAAGGGCCCCATCAAGAGCGCCGAAGGAGCAGCTCGAACCGGAAGCCCGTCAAAGCCATGCCCGCCGAGTGAGCGATAGGAAAAAAGACAAGCTAGTGGGAGTTAAGGAGTCGGGTTGGTCACCACTGAACATTTTTAGCTTGCTTTCCTGGAAAATGAAGGGCCCCATCAACAGAGCCGAAGGAACGACTCGAACCCAAATCCCATCAAATTCATGCCCACCGAGTGAGCGACCGACAAAAAGACAAGGTAGTGGGGGTTAAGGAGAGGAATCGGTCACCACTTAACGTTTTTTGCTCACTTTCCTGGAAAATGAAGGGCCCATCAGGAGCACCCAATAAATGGCTCAAACCGAAAGCCCGTCAAAGTCTCACCCGCTAAGTGAGCGATAGGAAAAAAATACAAGCCAGTGGGATTTGAGGAGCCGAAGGGCACCATCAACGTTTTTAGCTCGCTTGCCCAGCAAACGAAGGGCACCATCAAGAGCGTCGAAGGAATGAATCGAACCCAAATCCTGTCAAATTCATGCCCACCAAGTGAGCGACCAACAGAAAGACAAGGTAGTGGGAGTTAAGGAGAGGAATTGGTCACCACGTAACGTTTGTGGCTCACTTGCCCTAAAAAATAAGGGCCCATCAGGAGCGCCCAAGGGACAGCTCGAACCGAAAGCCCATGAAAGTCATGCCTGCCAAGTAAGTGATAGGCAAAAAGACAAGCTAGTCGGTGTTAAGGAGTCATATTGGTCACCCCTTAACATTTTTAGCTTGCTTTCCTGGAAAACAAAGGGCCCCATCAAGAGCTCTGAAGGAACGACTCGAACCCAAAGCCCGTCAAAGTCATTCCCACCAAGTGAGCGACCAACCAAAAGACAAGTAAGTGAGAGTTAAGGAGAGGAATCGGTCACCACTTAACATTTTTAGCTCGCTTTCCTGAAAAAATGAAGGGCCCATCAGGAGCACTCGAGGAACGGCTTGAACTGAAAGCCCTTCAAAGTCATGCCCGCCAAGTGAGTGATGGGCAAAAGGACAAGCTAGTGGGAGTTATGGGGTCCCATTGGTCACCGCTTAACATTTCTAGCTCACTTGCATGGAAAACGAAGGGCCCCATCAAGAGCGTCGAAGGAACAACTCGAGCCCAAATCCTGTCAAATTCATGCCCATCATGCGAGCGACTGACAAAAAGACAAGGCAGTGGGAGTTAAGGAGAGGAATTGGTCACCACTTAACGTCCTTAGCTCCCTTGCCCAAAAAATGAAGGGCCCATCAGGAGCGCACACAAGGGGCGGCTCGAACCAAAATCCCATCAAAGTCATGCTCGCCAAGTGAGTGATAGGAAACAATACAAGCTGGCGGGATTCAATGAGTCGGATTGGTCAGCGCTCAATGTTTTTAGCTCACTTGATCGGCAAGTGAAGGGCCCCATCAAGAGCACCGAAGGAATGGCTCGAACCCAAAGCCCTTCAAATTCATGCCCACCAAGTGAGCGATCGACAAAAAGACAAGGCAGTCAGGGAGTCGAGGACAAGAATTGGTCACCACTTAATGTTTTTAGCTCACTTTCCCAAAGAATGAAGGGCCCCTAAGGAGCGCCCAAGGAACGGCTTGAACCGAAAGCTCGTCAAAGTCATGCCCACCAAGTGGGTGATAGGAAAAAAGATAGGCTAGTGGGAGTTAGGGATTCGGATTGGTCACCACTTAAACATTTTTAGCTCGCTTGCCCAGCAAACGAAGGCCCCATCAAGATCGCTCGAGGAACGAATCGAACCCAAAGCCTGCCAAAGTCATGCCCACCAAGCGAGTGACCATCAAACGAGCAAGGTGATGGGAATTTAAGGAGAGGGACTCATCACTACTTAACGTTTTTAGCTCACTTTCCCGGAAAATGAAGGGCCAATCAGGAGCACCCAAGGAATGGCTCGGACACAAAGCCCATTAAATTCATGCCCAACAACTGAGTGACCAGAAAAGAGCAAAGGCGATGGGAGCTAAGGAGAGGGATTGGTGGCCACTTAATGTTTTTTAGCTCACTTTCCCAAAAAATGAAGGGCCCATCAAGAGAACCCACAAAGGGCGCCCACAAGGAGTGCCCAAGGAGAAACCATCAGGAGGACCCACAAGGGGCATAGAAGGTGCTCCAACAAGGAGCGCACACAAGGAGCACACACGAGGGGCACCCAAGGAACGGCTCGAATGCGAATCCCATCAAAGTCATGCCCACCATGTGAGTGACCAGCCAAAAGACAAGGCAGTGGGATTCAAGGAGACATATTTGTCACCACTTAATGTTTTTAGCACACTATCCCAGCAAATGAATGGCCCAAGGAGTTCCCATGGGGAACCCACATGGAGTTCCCACAAGGAGCACCCACAAGGAGCACCTGAGGGGTGGACGAGGTGCACCGACAAGGACTGCCCAAGGAACGCCCGAGGCGTGGACGAGGTGCACCGACAAGGACTGCCCAAGGAACGAATCGGGCCCAAATCCTTTCAAAGTGATGCCCACCAAGCAAGTGGCTGGCAAAAATACAAGGTAGCGGGAGTTAAGGAGAGGGATTGGTCACCACTGAACATTTTCATCTCACTTTCCCGAAAAATGAAGGTCCCACAAGGAGCGCCCAAGGAACGGCTCGAACACAAAGCCTGCAAAAGCCATGCCAACCGATTGAGTTATCGGTAAAACGACAAGGAAGTGGGAGTTAAGGAGGGGGGTTCGTCACCACTTAACATTTTTAGCTCACTCGCCCGGAAAATGAAGGGGCCCATCGGGAGCTCCCAAGGAATGCCTCAAACCCAAAGGCTGTCAAAGTCATGCCCACCAAGTGGGTTACCAGAAAAAAAACAAGGCAATGGGAGTTAAGGAGAGGGATTGGTCACCACTCAATGCTTTTAGCTCACTCTCCCAGAAAACAAAGGGCCCATCAAGAGCGCCGAAGCAACGACTCGAACCCAAGTCCCGTCAAAGTGATGCCCACCAAGCGAGTGGCCAGCGAAAGTACAAGGTAGTGGGATTTAAGGAGAGGGATTGGCCACCACTTAACGTTTTTGGCTCACTTGCCCGAAAAACGAAGGGCCCATCAGGAGCACCCAAGGAACAACTCAAACCCAAAGCCCATCAAATTCATTCCCATTAAGTAGGTGACCAACAAAATACAAGGTAGCGGGAGTTAAGGAGAGGGATTGGTCGCCACTTAACGCTTTTAGCTCACTTTCCCGGGAAATGAAGGGCCCGTCAGGAGTGCACATAAGGAGTGCCCAAGGGGCGCCCACAAGGAGCGACCAAGTAGATCCCATAAGGAGTGCCCAACGAACGACTCGAACCCAAAGCCCATCAAATTCATGCCCACCAAGTGGGTGACCAACAAAAGGGCAAGGCAACGTGAGTGGTCACCACTTAACTTTCTTAGCTCACTTGTCCATCAAATGAATGGCCCGAGGAGTGCTAACAAGGAGTGCCCAAGGTGCGGTGACAATGAGTGGCCAAGGAACACCCAAGGAAGAGCTCAAACCCAAAGCCCGCCAAAGTCATGCCCAACCTTCCCCGTGACTTTGCCAGTTTTTTTTTCTTCTTCCCTGCAGGAAACCCCGACCTTCCCCGCGACTTGGCCGTTTTTCTTTTCTTCTTCCCCGCAGGAAACCCCAACCTTCCCCGCGACTTTGTCGTTTTTGTTTTCTTCTTCCCCGTGACTTAGCCATTTTTTTCTCTTCTTCCTCGCGACTTAGCCATTTTTTTCTCTTCTTCCCCGCGGGAAGCCCCAACCTTCCCCGCGAATTTGCCGTTTTTTCTCTTCTTCCCCACATGAAGCCCCAACCTTTCTCGCGACTTAGTTGCTTTTTTTCTCTTCTTCCCCACGGGAAGCCCCAACCTTCCCCATGACTTATCCACTTTTTTTCTCTTCTTCCCCGCAAGAATCCCCAACCTTCCCCACGACTTAGCCGCTTTTTTTCTCTTCTTCACTGCTGGAAGCCCCAACCTTCCCCACGACTTTGCCATTTTTTTCTCTTCTTCCACGCAGGAAACCCCAACCTTTCCCGCGACTTTGCCATTTTTTTCCCGTCTTCCCCACGGGAAACCTCTACCTTCCCCACGACTTTGCCGCTTATTTTCTCGTCTTCCCTGCAGGAAACCCCAACCTTCCTCATGACTTTGTCATTTTTTTATCGTCTTCCCTGCGGGCAACCCCAACCTTCCCTGCGACTTTGCCGCTTCTTTTCTCGTCTTCCCGCGGAAGACCCCAACCTTCCCCATGACTTTGTCGCTTTTTTCTTGACTTCCCCCCTGGAAACCCCAACCTCCCCCATGACTTTGCTGTTCTTTTCTCTTCTTCCCCGTGGGAAACCCCAACCTCCCCCGCGGCTTTGCCATTTTTTTCTCTACTTCCCCGCGAGAAACCCCAACCTTCCCCGCGAGTGAGGTGCTTTTTTTCTCTTCTTTGGCGCAGGAAACCCCAACCTTCCCTGTGACTTTGCCGTTTTTTTCTCTTCCTCCCCGTGGGAAACGCCAACCTTCCCCGCGACTTAGGCCTTTTTTTTCTCTTCTTCCCCGCGGGAAACCCCAACCTTCCCCGCGACTTAGCCGCTTTTTTTCTCTTCTTCCCCGCCGGAAACCCGACCCTTCCCTGTGACTTTGCCACCTTTTTTTCTCTCCTTCCCCGCGGGAAACCCCAGCCTTCCCCGCGACTTTGCCGTTTTTTTCTCTTCTTCCCCGTGACTTACCCGATTTTTTTCTCTTCTTCCCCGTGGGAAACCCCAACCTTTCTCGCGACTTAGCCACTTTTTTTCACTTCTTCCCCATGGGAAACCCAAACCTTCCCCTTGAATTAGCCACTTTTTTTCTCTTCTTGCCCACGGGAAACCCCAACCTTCCCCGCGACTTTGCCCATTTTTTCCTCTTCTTCCCCGCGGGAAACCCCAACCATCCCCGCGACTTTGCGATTTTTTTCTCTTCTTCCCCACGAGAAACCCCAACCTTCCCCACGACTTTGCCATGTTTTTTCCTCTTCTTCCCCGTAGGAAACCCCAACCTTCCCCGTGACTTTGCCATTTTTTCCTCGTCTTCCCCGCGGGAAATCCCGACCTTCCCCGCGACTTTGTCATTTTTTCCTCTTCTTCCCCGCGGGAAACGAAAACCTTCCCCACGACTTTGTCATTTTTTCCTCGTCTTCCCTGTGGGAAACCCCAAGCTTCCCCGCAACTTTGCCTTTTTTTCCTCTTCTTCCCCGTGGGATACCCCAACCTTCCCTGCGACTTTGCCATTTTTTCCTCTTCTTCCCTGTGGGAAACCCCAACCTTCCCCGTGACTTTGCCATTTTTTCCTCTTCTTCCCCACAGGACACCCCAACCTTCCCCATGACTTTTCCATTTTTTCCTCATCTTCCCCGCAGGCAACCCCAACCTTCCCCGCAACTTTGCCATTTTTTCCTCTTCTTCCCTGCGGGAAACCCCAACCTTCCCCGCGACTTAGCCGCTTTTTTTCCTCTTCTTCACCGTGACTTTGCCGTTTTTTCCTCTTCTTCCCTACGGGAAAAGCCAACCTTCCCTGCAACTTATTTCCCAAGTGAGTGATAGGAAAAAAGACAAGCCAGCGAGAGTTAAGGAGTCGGATTGGTCACCCCTTAACGTTTTTAGCTCGCTTAAACGACAAACAAAGGGCCCCATCAAGAGCGCCGAAGGAACGGCTCAAACCTAAAGCCCATCAAAGTCATTCCCACCAAGTGAGAGACCAACCAAAAGACAAGGCAATGGGAGTTAATGAGAGGAATCGGTCACCACTTAACATTTTTAGCTCGCTTTACTGAAAAAATGAAGGGCCCATTAGGAGCGCCCGAGGAACGGCTCGAACCGAAAGCCTGTCAAATTCATGCCTGCCAAGTGAGTGATGGGAAAAAGGACAAGCTAGTGGGATTTATGGGGTCATATTGGTCACTGCTTAACGTTTTTAGCTCGCTTACACGGCAAACAAAGGGCCCCATCAAGAGCGCCAAAGGAACGACTCGAGCCCAAATCCCGTCAAAGTCATGCCCGCCATGCGAGCGACCGAAAAAAAGACAAGGCAGTGGGAGTTAAGGAGAGGAATTGGTCACGACTTAACATCCTTAGCTCCCTTGCCTGAAAAATGAAGGGCCCATCAGGAGTGCACACAAGGGGCAGCTCAAACCGAAAGCCCGTCAAAGTCATGCCCGCCAAGTGAGTGATAGGAAAAAAGACAAGCCGGCGGGAGTCAAGGAGTCGGATTGGTTAGTGCTCAACGTTTTTAGCTCGCTTTCCCGGCAAGCGAAGGGCCCCATCAAGAGCGCCGAAGGAACGGCTCGAACCCAAATCCTGTCAAAGTCATGCCCACTAAGTGAGCGACCGACAAAAAGACAAGGCAGTCGGGGAGTCGAGGATAGGAATTGGTCGCCACTTAACATTTTTAGCTCACTTTCCCAAAGAACGAAGGGCCCCTCAGAAGCGCCCAAGGAATGGCTTGAATCGAAAGCCCATCAAATTCATGCCCGCCAAGTGGGTGATAGGAAAAAAGATAGGCTAGTGGGAGTTAGGGAGTGATATTTGTCACCACTTAAACGTTTTTAGCTCGCTTTCCCAACAAACGAAGGCCCCATCAAGAGTGCCTGAGGAACGACTCGAACCCAAAGCCCGCCAAAGTCATGCCCACCAAGCGAGTGACCATGAAATGGGCAAGGTAGTGGGAATTTAAGGAGAGGGACTGGTCACTACTTAATGTTTTTAGCTCTCTTTCCTGGAAAATGAACGGCCAATCAGGAGCACCCAAGGAAAGGCTCAGACACGAAGCCCGTCAAAGTCGTGCCCAACAAGTGAGTGACCAGAAAAGAGCAAAGGTGGTGGGAGCTGAGGAGAGGGATTGGTGGCCACTTAACATTTTTTATCTCACTTTCCCAAAAAATGAAGGGCCCATCAAGAGAACCCACAAGGGGCGCCCACAAGGAGCGCCCAAGGAGAACCCACCAGGAGGACCCACAAGGGGCGCGGAAGGTGCTCCAACAAGGAGAAAACACAAGGAGCACACAAGAGGGGCACCCAAGGAACAACTCAAATGTGAATCCTATCAAAGTAATGCCCACCAGGTGAGTGACCAGCCAAAAGAGAAGGTAGTGGGAGTCAAAGAGACATATTTGTCACCACTTAATATTTTTAGGTCGCTATCCCAGCAAACGAATGGCCCAAGGAGCGCCCATGGGGAGCCCACATGGAGCGCCCACAAGGAGCACCCACAAGGAGCACCCGAGGGGTGGATGAGGTGCACTGAAAAGGACTACCCAAGGAATGATCGAGGCTCGGATGAGGTGCGCCGAGAAGGACTGCCCAAGGAATGGATCGAGCCCAAAGCCTTTCAAAGCGATGCCCGCTAAGCGAGTGGCCGGCAAAAAGACAAGGTAGCGGGAGTTAAGGAGTGAGATTGGTCACCACTGAACGTTTTTAGCTCACTTGCCTAGCAAATGAAGGTCCCACAAGGAGCGACCAAGGAACGACTTGAACAAAAAGCCTGCAAAATCTATGCCAACCGATTGAGTTACTGGCAAAACAACAAGGAAGTGGGAGTTAAGGAGGGGGGTTCGTCACCACTTAACGTTTTTAGCTCACTCACCCGAAAAATGAAGGGGCCCGTCGGGAGCTCCCAAGGAACGCCTCGAACCCAAAGGCCGTCAAAGTCATCCCCACCAAGTGGGTTACCGGCAAAAAAACAAGGCAGTGGGAGTTAAGGATAGGGATTGGTCACCACTCAATGCTTTTAGCTCACTCTCTTGGAAAACAAAGGGCCCATCAAGAGCACCCAAGGAACGACTCAAACCTAAGTCCCGTCAAAGTGATGCCCACCAAGCGAGTGGCCAACAAAACTACAAGGTATTGGGAGTTAAGGAGAGGGATTGGCCACCACTTAACGTTTTTTGCTCACTTGCCCAGAAAACGATGGGCCCATCAGGAGCACCCAAGGAACGACTCAAACCCAAAGCCCGTCAAAGTCATGCCCATTAAGTAGGTGACCGACAAAAGACAAGGTAGTGGCAGTTAAGGAGAGGGATTGGTTGCCACTTAACGCTTTTAGCTCACTTTCCCAAGAAACGAAGGGCCCATCAGGAGCACACACAAGGAGCACCCATAAGGAGCGACCAAGTAGCGCCCACGAGGAGTGCCCAACGAACGACTTGAACCCAAAGCCCATCAAAGTCATGCCCGCCAAGTGGGTGACCAAAAAAAGGGCAAGGCAACGTGAGTGGTCACCACTTAACGTTCTTAGCTCACTTGTCTATCAAACGAATGGCCTGAGGAGCGCCAACAAGGAGTGCCAAAAAGGAGCGCCGAAGGTGCGGCGACAAGGAGTGGCCAAGGAACGCCCAAGGAAGAGCTCGAACCCAAAACCCGCCAAAGTCATGCCCAACCTTCCCCGTGACTTTGCCATTTTTTTTTCTTCTTCCCTGCAGGAAACCCCGACCTTCCCCGCGACTTGGCCATTTTTCTTTTCTTCTTCCCCGCGGGAAACCCTAACCTTCCCCGCGACTTTGTCGTTTTTTTTTTCTTATTCCCCGTGACTTAGCCGTTTTTTTCTCTTCTTCCTCACGACTTAGCCATTTTTTTCTCTTCTTCCCCATGGAAATCCCCAACCTTCCCTGCAAATTTGGCATTTTTTTCTCTTCTTCCCCACGGGAAGCCCCAACCTTCCCCATGACTTAGCCGCTTTTTTTCTCTTCTTCCCCGCGGGAAGCCCCAACCTTCCCTACGACTTTGCCGCTTTTTTTCTCTTCTTCCCCATAGGAAGCCCCAACCTTACCCACGAATTAGCCATTTTTTTTCTCTTCTTCCCCATGGGAAGCCCCAACCTTCCCCGTGACTTAGCTTCTTTTTTTCTCTTCTTCCCTGCCAGAAGCCCCAACCTTCCCCGTGACTTTGCTGTTTTTTTCTCTTCTTTCCCACGGGAAATCCCAACCTTCCCCGCGACTTTGCTATTTTTTTCTTGTCTTCCCCGCGGGAAACCCCAACCTTCCCCGCAACTTTGTTGCTTCTTTTCTCGTCTTCCCCGCGGGAAACCCCAACCTTCCCCGCGACTTTGCCACTTCTTTTCTGGTCTTCCCCGCCGGAAACCCCAACCTTCCCCGTGACTTTGCCATTTTTTTCTCATCTTCCCTGCAAGAAACCCCAACCTTGCCCGCGACTTTGCCGCTTCTTTTCTCATCTTCCCCGCGGGAAACCCCAACCTTCCCCGCGACTTTGCCATTTTTTTCTCGACTTCCCCGTGGGAAACCCAAACCTCCCCTGCAACTTTGCCATTTTTTTCTCTACTTCCCTGCGGGAAAGCCCAACCTCCCTCGCGGCTTTGCCATTTTTTTATCTACTTCCCCTCGGGAAACACAACCTTCACCGCGACTTAGGCACTTTTTTTATCTTCTTCCCCGCGATTTGGCCCCTTTTTTTCTCTTCTTCACCATGGGAAACCCCAACCTTCCCCACGACTTTGTCGTTTTTTTCTCTTCCTCCCCGTGGGAAACCCCAACCTTTCCCGTGACTTAGGCGTTTTTTTTCTCTTCTTCCCCACAGGAAACCCCAACCTTCCCCGTGACTTAGCCGCTTTTTTTCTCTTCTTCCCCGACGGAAACCTGACCCTTCCCCGCAAATTTTCCGCCTTTTTTTCTCTCCTTCCCTGCGGGAAACCCCAGCCTTCCCCGCGACTTTGCCTTTTTTTTCTCTTCTTCCCCGCGACTTAGCCGCTTTTTTTCTCTTCTTTCCCGTGAGAAACCCCAACCTTCCTTGCGACTTAGACCCTTTTTTTCACTTCTTCCCCACAATGGATTCTCAGCCAATTTGATTGAAATCAGTCAAATCTGAAGCAGATTGACTGGATCTGACAAATCCTTGACTGAAGGAAGTGATAAAATCAGATCCAGAGTTGATCTTGAGCATCCTTTATGACGAATTTCGCCCTCCCTCTCTCCTCAACACGTTTTTGGCTCAACTGGATGATTTTTGGTGGATTCTTCAGTCAACAGGTTGAGGTGTCAGTCAGATCAGCCCCCCAATTGACAGTTGCACTCAGTGAGACTCAGATCTGGCTCAGCTAGACACAGATCAAGCATTGATGGACTCTCCATCAGTTGATTTCACTTGATTCCATGAGTAATTGCACCCCCCTGGGCTAGATGGCCTGTAAATTGTATATATCCAGGCACAGCCTCCTCTTCCAAGCTAGTTAAAGCTGGACTGAAGGGCTTGCCATTGTAACTGTGTACTGATCTTCATTTTTTGAAATAAAGATAAGCTTTGGAGGCTCAATTGTGGAGTACCTTTCATGTGTGGATTGTCATTGTCTTGCTGCATTCGAGGTGAAACTGCTATTTTTCCAATTTTTTGCACTTAATTATTGTCTTCCTGAATGGTTTCTGAAATCATAAGGATAGATCATTGTAAGTAAGCTTACTTAATTTCTATTTGCTGCATATGTTTGAATGAGTTAATACCTGTATGTTAAATAAGGTTATTTCCATATTGTATCATCCCTTTCTCATATGTATCTTCAGATCTGATAGTTCTGTCTGCAGGAGTTGTGTTGTAGCTTACAGGTTTGCCATGGCTGGAAGATCTATGGTTCAGGTTTGATTCCATTGATTTCCAGCAGACATTGCTAAGATCGTGCCCCTCATTGCTTCTCTACCAAGTTCCCTCTGCAGATCTGCTTCAACAAACAAGCACCTTTCTTCCCCTTTCTCTCCTTTAAAAATTATTAAACTTTCCTCACACTGGTTACTTTAAAGGTTTCTTATTACTCTGATCTATCTCATCAACAAAAACACACATATATCTAATTAGCAAGATCCCTTCCAATTTCTATATCTTAGCTTCATTTTGCATATAAAGTTCAATCTCAAGAGATCTAGCCTAAAGTACCTTACTTTCGCAAGTAATTTAGTGAAAATTCATAGCTTGCTGTTAAGGTAGTTTCATTTTCTGTACGATAAATTTAATATTCTGAAATATCAGTGCATTTTAATTGGCTGCACAAACAGCAAGCCAATATCCCAAGGAAATCTTGCTTTCCTTGGTTCCTTTTTCGTCAGTTTAGCTAGTTTAATTTCATTATTTTTTTGAGATAAAGTAGGCTGACCCAAAGGTACTCTTAAAGTGCTTTTGGGAATTTGTTATTCTAACATGCTCGCTATCCTTTAGCATGTCTGACAGAGAAGAAATGAAGCTGCTGTCCAAAGTGGCTTTTGGAGCGCTCAAGTCCCCCCAGGGGTCTCTCTTTTGTCACAAAATTCTTAAAATTTTTGTATAACTGTAAGATATTGGTTTCATCCTGTATAAGGAATAAGAAAGTTCTTATTTATCAGTCCTTTGATATTGTAACTGCCGTAATAAAATCATTCTTTGAATAGGCTCTTTCGAGCCCATTCCCCATCCCCCCTAGGGGGATTTGCGTCGGTGCCCTTTTCGTCGCTTTTTGTTTATTTATTTTTTGTTAGAACTGATCTAAGTTGTAGGATAGTATAATTGATTTATTTATTAATTCCATATTCCATATTGTACAATTTCAAAGTAATCATAATACTTACCCCACGATTTCCCGATTGACCCGAAAGGGGAAAGAGATTCGTGGTAGGATTAATTAAGAAACCAGAATTGTGTAGTTGTTTTATTTTTCATCATTTGTTTATCAGCAAATTTAAAATTAACCGCTCCTCGATTCCCTTATTGAGATCCACTTGGATCGAAAGAGGTTCTTGGAGGATTTTCTTTTAAACAAGAACACACAGCTTAAAACTTATTAAAATTTACAAGACTCCAGTGTGTATGCTCTGCACTTGGCTACGGTTCATCCGATCAGTCAAGCTGTATCAAAAGCACTTGGGTGACTAGCATAATTAGGACTCACCTTCCCCAATTGACAAACCATCAGGTGAAAATCCAACACCTCGATCAAACCTTTATGGTGGCAAAATACCCAAAGGAAGCGGGAACTTCTTAAAAGTGACCTCGGGGCGCCGATCTCTGTCACACCCTAACGGGTGCGTTATGAACAATAGCCCTAGAGACTCCATTTCAGCCCACATATTCCTTGCGGGTAGCCGTGAAGGTTTTTTTTTGGACATACTCCAAGTACTCTCGGGTATATCTGGAGTCCCCCCTTAGCCTAATTTAATCAACTCATACTTCAATTTTAACTTAAAACATACCAAGATGCAATCACAAAACATTCACTCCAAGCACATGTAAGCACATTGATCTTTTTGATTTGACTCCATTCTAAGGCACTGGTCATTTTTTGCCTTATATATATATATATATGGTGTATCAGCTTTGTGCTTTCGTGTGTTTATCTTTGTATCTTGTCATCTTTAATTGTCTTTAGTTAAAATATTCAAACTCCTAAGTAACTGATTCAATTTAACATCACCACACTAAGAAATCATCCTTAGTAACTTAATAGGGTCTACCCCCCTTGGCTTCATTAGGAGTTGAGCCTAAACGGAGGAGTCAAGAACAAGGTGACAGCCTTGACTCGAGACTTGCCCCCAAGGACACACCGAGTGGCTTGAAGATTTCTGCCACGTGACCCAGGTGTGTGAAAAGGTGGCAACAGGAGGCACCGGGAAAACAAATCCTATAAGTTCCATTCAATGTGGATTTTTGGGGTTTGCGGTGGCTTCACATGAGGGCTTCCATCTTCAGTCTTCTCTCGGACGTATTTCCCCTTTCATTCGTCGGTTCGAAGCTGTTGGTTAAATTACTACATTGTTGCCTATCGTGCACTTCTCTCGCAGTGGAAGTGTCATTTTGTGCGAAGGGTGGTGTGATGGATGCGTTGCTTGTCGAGTCTGCTTGAAAATTGGCCTCGAGTCATTCGTAGGGTGGTCAACTGTCAACGGGCTATCGTTCGACTTGGTAACACATGAGCGGTAATGTTGGCAATGTTCATCTTCAGAGGCACCGAGAAAACAAAGCCTGTAGGTTCCATTCAATGTGAAGTTTTGGGGTTTGCGGTGGCTTCGCACGAGGGCTTCCATACTCGGTCTTCTCTCGGATCTATTGCCCCTTTCGGTCGCCAGTTCGAAGCTGTCATTTAAATTACTACCTTATTTCCTATTGTGCACTTCTCTCGCGGTGGAAGTGTCATTTCGTGCGAAGGGTGGTGCGATGGATGCGTTGCTTGTCGGGTCTGCTTGAAAATTGGCCTCGGGTCATTCATAGGGCGCTCGACTCGCAATGGGCTATCGTTCGACTTGGGAACACATGAGCGGTAATGTTGGAAATGCTCATATTTGGAGGCACTGGGAAAACAAAGCCTGTAAGTTCCATTCAATGTGGAGTTTTGGGGTTTTGCGGTGGCTTCGCACGAGGGCTTCCATCTTCGGTCTTCTCTTGGATATATTGCCCCTTTCGGTCGCCGGTTCGAAGAAGTTGGTTAAATTACTACGTTGTTGCCTCTCGTGCACTTCTCCTGTGGTGGAAGTGTCATTTCATGTGAAGGGTGGTGCGATGGATGCGTTTCTTGTCGGGTCTGCCTGAAAATTGGCCTTGGGTCATTCGTAGGGAAGTCGACTCTCAACGGGCTATCGTTCGACTTGGTAACACATGAGCAGTAAAGTTGGCAATGGTCATCTTTGGAGGCAGCGGTAAAACAAAGCTTGTTTCCATTCAACATGGAGTTTTGGGGTTTGTGTTGGCTTCGAACGAGGGATTTCCTTTTCACTGTTAGGTCTCTGTGGAGACCTATCTATTGTGCTTGTACTTTTTCCATGTTTGCATGTTGTGCAACCAGAGACCATTTGTAAGAGCAACGACGGGATTTTTGGTAGGGGTGCATCAATGGTGTGCTTCCTTCGAAAGCATTTCGAGGCTTGGTTTTTTTGATGGGCAGTTGAAGTTTTGCCTCAACATGATGGCACTCTTCTAACTTTTCTTACCATCTTCGCTTGCATTGGATTTGGAGTCTATTTAATAATGTGGCCAAAGAGTTTTGGAATCGGTTTACTTTGTCCTTGTATCGGTAGCAGTGCTATTGGGCTTATGTATACCTTCCCACAGAAAATTCCATTCTACTTGGTCAAGGAGGATTGTTCTGAATAGAGATGCAGGGTGGAACGCTCTCACCATGGCTTTTCCTCGCATTGAGACGGCTGCAGGCGATAAGGTATTGTTGTCACACTGTTTAGCTGGTGGGGAAAACTCACAAGTTTTGTCTCAATGCTTGGCTTGAAAGGTGGAGGGCTGCCTTGTTCATCTTTATTCTGGACCTCTTCACTCCGTCAACAGGTTTTCCCTCATTGGACCGTACGAAAAGAATATTCGATGCGGAATCTCCACCTTCTTTTTTCTACGGTATATTAGGCTCGCTACACGGCTTTAAACACAAGAACCCCACACTTGCAGTTGTTTATCTTGTGGGGCCTAGGCGGCCGTCGTACTCGGTTTCAAAGGTTGAGGGATTTTATTGTTCCTTCTCTTCTTTCGGTTTCCCCAATTAGACAGTCGGCTTTGCTCTCGGTGGCGCGTTCGAAAAGAGGTTTCGACCTGAAACCTTCACCTCCTTTTTCCATGGTATATCAGGCTTGTTGCACGGCTTTAAACATAAGAACCCCACACTTGCAGCTGTTTAGCTTATGGGGCCTAGGCGGCCGCCATACTCGGTTTCGAAGGTTGAGGGATCTGCTTGTTCCTTCTCTTCTTTCGTTTGCCCCAATCTGGTTGTCGGCTTCACTCTCGTTGCACCGTTCAGAAAGGAGTTTCAACTTGGAATCTTCACCTTGATTTTCCACGGTATATTAGGCTCGCTACATGGCTTTAAACATAAGAACCCCACATTTGCAGCTGTTTAGCTTGTGGGGCCTAGGCGGCCGCCGTATTTGGTTTCGAAGGCTTGAGGGCTCTGCTTATTCCTTTTGTTCGTTCAGTTTGCCCCGTTCTGGCTGTCAGATTCACTCTCGCTAGACCGTTCAGAAAGGAGTCTCGACTTGGAATCTCCACCCTTCTCTTTCCGTGGTATATTAGGCTCGTTGCATGGCTTTAAACATAAGAACCCCACACTTGCAGCTGTTTAACTTGTGGGGCCTAGGTGGCCGCCGTACTTGGTTTCGAATGTTGAGGGCTCTACTTGTTCCTTATATTCTTTCGGGTTCCCCAGTCTGACTGCCGGCTTCTCTCTTACTGGACCGTTGGGAAAGGAGTTTTGACTTAGAATCTCCACCTTACTTTTCTACGGTATATTAGGTCTCCCCACGGCTTTAAACATAGGAACCCCACACACATAGTTGTTTAGCTTGTGGGTCCCAGGTGGCCTCCATACCGGGTTTTGGAAGGTTGAGGGGCTTTGCTTGTTCCTTCTCTTCTTTCAGTTTCCCTAATCTGGCTGTCGGCTTTGCTCTCATTGGACCGTTCGGAAAAAGGTTTCGACTTAGAATCTCTGCCTTCCTTTCCTGCGGTATATTAGGTCACCCCATGACTTTAAACATAGGAACCCCACAGACATAGATGTTTAGCTTGTGGGGCCCAGGTGGCCGCCATACCGGGTTTTGGAAGGTTGAGGGGATTTTCTTGTTCCTTCTCTTCTTTCAGCTCTCCCAGTCTGATTGCTGGCTTTTCTCTCATTGTATCATTCGGAAAGAAGTTTCGTCGTGGATTCATCGCCTTATTTTTCCATGGTACACAAGGCTCACTACACGGATTCAAACATAAGAACCCCACACTTGCAACTGTTTATCTTGTGGGGCCTAGGCGGCCGCCGTACTCGGTTTCGAAACTCAAGGGCTCTGGTCGTTCCCTCTCTTCTTTCGGTTGCCCCAATCTGACTGCTGGCCTCTCTCTTGTTGGGCCGTTCGGAAAGGAGTTTTGACTTGGGCCCTTCACCCTCTCTTTCTGTGGCACATTAGGCTCGCTACAAAGCTTTAAACACAAGAACCCCACACTTGCAGCTGTTTAGCTTGTGGGGCCTAGGCGGTCGTCGTACTCGGTTTGGAAGGTTAAGGGCTATGCTTGTTTCTTCTCTTCATTCGGTTGCCCCAATCCAGTTTCCGGCCCTGCTTTGCATGTTCCTTCTCCTCCCTCCACACTTGTTGTTGGCCTTTTCTTTCGCCTCGCCCCTCGGTGGTATCTCCACTTGGATCGCTCATTGGCACTCGCAACCTTGCAAGGAATAAAAAGAAGAAGCCTATACATATCTTGGAAATCAATATCCTGTCGTTGATGGGCACTCCGAGCGGCCTCTGCATAGATCCCTTGGGTGCCTTGAAGTGCTAGGACGCTACCTGGTTGATCCTGCTAGTAGTCATATGCTTGTCTCAAAGATTAAGCCATGCATGTCTAAGTATGAACTAATTCAGACCGTGAAACTGTAGATGGCTCATTAAATCAGTTATAGTTTCTTTGATGGTACCTTACTACTCGGATAACCGTAGTAATTCTAGAGCTAATACGTGCACCAAGTCTCGACTTNACAAAAGGCCGGCGCGGGCTTGCCCGCTTCTCTGGTGAATCATGATAACTCGACGGATCGCATGGCCTTTGTGCTGGCGATGCTTCATTCAAATTTCTTCCATATCAAATTTCGATGGTAGGATAGAGGCCTACCATGGTGGTGATGGGTGACAGAGAATTAGGGTTTGATTCCAGAGAGGGATCCTGAGAAACGGCTACCACATCCAAGGAAGGCAGCAGGCGTGCAAATTACACAATCCTGACATGGGGAGGTAGTGACAATAAATAACAATACTAGGCTCATCGCGTCTGGTAATTGGAATGAGTACAATCTAAATCCCTTGACGAGGATCCATTGGAGGGAAAGTCTGGTGCCAACAGCCGTGGTAATTCTAGCTCCAATAGCGTATATTTAAGTTGTTGTAGTTAAAAAGCTCGTAGTTGGATCTTGGGTCGTAAAGGTCGGTCCTCCTATTCGGTGTGCACCTGCCCTTCCGTCCCTTTTGCCAGTGGCGCCCTCCTAGCCTTAATTGGCTGGGTCATGGCTCCAGCGTTGTTACTTTGAAAAAAATAGAGTGCTCAAAGCAAGCTTATGCTCTGAATACATTAGCTTGAAATAACGTGATAGGAGTCTGGTCCTATTGTGTTGGCCTTCGGGACCGGAGTAATGATTAATAAGGACTGTCGGGGGCATTCGTATTTCATTGTCAGAGGTGAAATTCTTGGATTTCTGAAAGACGAACCACTGCGAAAGCATTTTCCAAGGATGTTTTCATTAATCAAGAACAAAATTTGGGGGCTCGAAGACAATTAGATACCGTCCTAGTCTCAACCATAAATGATGCCGACCAGGGATCGATGGATGTTTCTCTAAGGACTCCGCCAGCACCTTCTGAGAAATCAGAGTGTTTGGGTTTCGAGGGGAGTATGGTCGCAAGGCTGAAGCTTAAAGGAATTGATGGAAGGGCACCACTAGGAGTGGAGCCTATGGCTTAATTTGACTCAACACAGGAAAACTTACCAGGTCTAGACATAGTAAGGATTGACAGATTGAGAGCTCTTTCTTGATTCTATGGGTGGTGGTGCATGGTCATTCTTAGTTGGTGGAGCGATTTGTCTGGTTAATTCCGATAACGAACGAGACCTTAGCCTACTAAATAGATATGTGGAGGTTCCCCTTCGCGGCCAGCTTCTTAGAGGGACTATGGCCGTTTAGGCCATGGAAGTTTGAGGCAATAATAGGTTTGTGATGCCCTTAGATGTTCTGGGCCGCATGCGCGCTACACTGATGCAGTCAATGAGTTTTTCTCCTTGGCTCGAGAGGGCTGGGAAATCTTCTCAAATTGCATTGTGATGGGGATAGACCATTGCAATTATTGGTCTTCAATGAGGAATTCCTAGTAAGCGCATGTCATCAGCTCGTGTTGACTACGTCCCCGCCCTTTGTACACACCGGCCGTCGCTCCTACCGATTGAATGATCTGGTGAAGTGTTCGAATCGTGTCGACAACGGCAGTTCGCTGCCAACGACGTCGTGAGAAGTTCCTTGAACCTTATCATTTAGAGGAAGGAGAAGTCGTAACAATTTTACCGTAGGTGAACCTGCGGTATGATCATTGAAAATTGGGCCCGATTCTCCTCGTTTTGGCTGCAGAGCATACAGGTGGGGGGTTAATCTTCTATCATCCTCCCACTCGTTTGGTGTTGGGGAATTGATCGATGTCATTGACTCCCACCTGTCACTTCTTAAGCTAGGGTGGATGGTGTCGAGATGTCTCCATCCCAACATCTGTCTTTGACGAAAAGGAGGCTGCAGAGTGTTTAGCCGCTCGGTGCCTTGTGCACCTCGATGAGGGAGAAGCGAGCAAGCCGTCGGTCATGCAGCGGGAAAAATGTTGACGTCGGTGTTGGGGCCCCTTGCCGTGTCATTGTGACCTTTGCTGCTCCCTTCTTCGTCTGAAGGTGGATGCTCATTGTGCAGCCGAGCGAGATTCCCTTGGTTGTTCTCTACCCCTGCCTACCTTTGCATACGTTACTATCAGCTTTCCTTCCTTCTGTTGCTGGCTCTTGGTGAGGGAACCTTGTGCCCCGTTTGCCATCCCTTTCGTGAGGGGTTAATTGTGAGGCTGCAATCATTGGACGGGGGATGAAAAGGTGGGGAAACTCATTTGGGTTGGTCACCCTAGTCCTCCACTCGATTGTCGCCCGTAATTGTCTTGGTGAAATTTGGCATCAGAGCTCAGGGGTCCCTCCCCATGGATCCAACTTCATTGGCATTATTTGTTGTTGGACTCGATTTGCAAGAGACATGTTGGAACGATGATCCTTGGTGGAAGCCTCGAGCCTCCTGGAGAGCTTGCGGTTGTCATTTTTGTTAGGTAGCAACGTGCCCTGCCTCGTTTTTCCTTTGCCTTTATTGATTGGGGACACTCTCGAGAGGCGATCGATGGATGGATGAAACACAGCGCAAGCTGTTGGGTTGGCCACCCTAGTCCTCCACTTGGTTGCTCCTTGAGGTGGTCGATGGATGGATGAAGCGCAGTGCAAGCTGCTGGGTTGGCCACCCTAGTCCTCCACTCGATCGATTTCTAAGTTCCCCACTCTGGCTTCGCGAGTGATGCTCTCATCAAAGCCCATCCATCCCACCCAGTGCACTTTCGACCTGCCTCGCATGAGGCTCATCTCCGATCGGTATCATTATACAGATGCAGCATATGCATCGTGGTATTTTTCTATTGGTCGTAGTTGCACTCCGTCGTGTGGGCGAGGGATTTGTCGGTAAACTACGTGAAATGACTCTTAGCAACAGATATCTCGGCTCTTGTTATGATGAAGAACGTAGAGAAATGTGATACTTAGTGTGAATTGCAGGATCCCATGAATCATCGAGTTTTTAAACGCAATTTGCGCCTGAGGCCTCGGCCGAGGGCACGTCTGTTTGGGCGTCGCATCCAACAAATGTGCTCCCCCGTAAGTCGGGGGCAGGAGCGAAGATGGCTGTCCGGGCCCTGTGCGGTGCGGTCGGCTAAAATGCATGTGATTCCCACTGCCTTGCATGGATCAGCAGTGGTCTTTGTCCCCTTAGGTGGGATGAAAATTGGTGCAAGGCGGGTGGGGCATTGCGGGAACTTGGCTTGCCCGCTATCCATTGCTTCGACTAGATACCTCGGGCTCCTACATAATGCGACCCCAGCTTAGGAGAGAACACCCGCTGAGTTTAAGCATATAATTAAGCGGAGGAAAATAAACTTACAAGGATTCCCCTAGTAACAGCGAGCGAACCGGGAAGAGCCCAGCATGAAAATCAGGTGGCAGTGCCACCTGAATTGTAGTCTGTAGAAGCGTCCTTAGCGGCGGACTGGGCCCAAGTTCCCTGGAAGGGGGCACCTGAGAGGGTGACAGCCCCGTCGGGCCTGGACCCTGCTGCACCACGAGGCGCTATCGGCGAGTTGGATTGTTTGGGAATGCAACCCTAATTGGGTGGTAAATTCCATCCAAGGCTAAATATGAGCGAGAGAATGATAGTGAAGAAGTACCACAAGGGAAAGATGAAAAGGACTTTGAAAAGAGAGTTAAATAGTGCTTGAAATTGCCAGGAGGGAAGCAGATGGATTACGGCGATGTGCCTCGGTTGGATGCGGAACAGCTGAGAAGTTGGTCCGCCACTCGGCTCGAGGTGCAAACCAGCATAGGTCGTTACATCGGCACAAGCGCGGGCGGGTTCCTGCCCACTGTTTTGGCGGGATTTCCATTCGGTGCGTCTTGAAACATGAACCAAGGAGTCTAACATGTCTGCGAGTCGACGGGTTTGTAAACCCGCGAGGCGAACGGAAGTTGACTGGTGAGATCCCCCCATCGCAGGGGGTGCACTGCAGACCGACCTTGAGCTTTTGTGAAGGGTTCGAGTGCGAGCACACCTGTTGGGACCTGAAATATGGTGAACTATGCCTGAGTAGGGTGAAGCCAGAGGAAACTCTGGTGGAGGCCCATAGCAATAATGACATGCAAATCGTTTGTCTGACTTGGGTATAGGGGCGAAATACTAATCGAACCATCTAGTAGTTTGTTTCCTTTGAAGTTTCCCTCAGGATAGTTGGAGCTCACGTGCGAGTTTTATCAGGTAAAGCAAATGATTAGAGGCATCGGGGGCGTAACGCCCTCGACCTATTCTCAAACTTTAAATAGGTAAGATAGTGCGGCTGCTCCATTGAGCCGTGCCACAGAATCGAGAACTCCAAGTGGGCCATTTTTGGTAAGCGGAACTGGTGATGCGGGATGAACCGAAAGTTGAGTTATGGTTCCAAACTATGCACTAACCCAGATCCCACAAAGGGTGTTGGTTGATTAAGACAGTAGGACGGTGGTCATGGAAGTCAAAATATGCTAAGGAGTGTGTAACAACTCACCTACCAAATCAACTATCCCCGAAAATGGATGGCGCTGAAGCGCGCGACCTATACTCGACCGTCAAAGCAATTTCTAGGCCTCGATGAGTAGGAGGAAGTGAGGGTCATTGAGAAACCTTGGGTGAGAGCCTGGGTGGACCGACCCCCAGTGCAGATCTTGGTGGTAGTATCAAATATTCAAATAAGAACTTTAAAGATTGAAGTGGGGAAAGGTTCCATGTGAACAGAACTTGGACATGGGTTAGTCGATCCTAAGAGATGGAGAAACCCTGTATCAAGGGCGCACTCTACGCCAACATCGAAAGGGAATCAGGTTAATATTCCCGAACCGGGACATGGCGGTGGACGACGATGTTAGGAAATATGGAGACGTCGTCGGGGGCCCTGGGAAGAGTTATCTTTTCTTTTTAACAGCTTTCCCACCCTGAAATCGGTCCAACCGGAGATAGGGTCCAACAGCTAGAAGAGCACCACACGTCTTGCAGTGTCCAGTGCGCCCTCAGCGGCCCTTGAAAATCTGGAGCACCGAGTACCGTTCATGCCCGGTCGTACTCATAACCACATCAGGTCTCCAAGGTGAACAGCCTCTAGTCAATAGAACAATGTAGGTAAGGGAAGTCGGCAAAATGGATCCATAACTTTGAGAAAAGGATTGGCTCTGAGGGTTGGGCCTAGGGGTCTGTGTCCTCAACCCATGGGTTGTCGGCAGTCTGCCCGAGTTGCACTCATGGTGAGGGCAGGCAGTCGCATGCCTGTCGGGCTACGGGCATAGAATGTCCCCTTGCGGGGCGTTCCCTAGGCGGTGAACAGTTGACTCAGAACTCGTACGGACAAGGGGAATCTGACTGTTTAATTAAAACAAAGAATTGCGATGGTCCCTGCGGATGCTGACGTAATGTGATTTCTGCCCAGTGCTCTGAATGTCAAAGTGAAGAAATTCAATCAAGTGCGGGTAAACGGAGGGAGTAACTATGACTCTCTTAAGGTAGCCAAATGCCTCATCATCTAATTAGTGACGTGCATGAATGGATTAACGAGATTCCCACTGCCCTATCTACTATCTAGAAATACCACAGCCAAGGGAACGGGCTTGGCAGAATCAGTGGGGAAATAAGACCTTGTTGAGCTTGACTCTAGTCCGACTTTGTGAAATGACTTGAGAGGTGTAGAATAAGTGGGATCCATTTTTGGCGCAAGTGAAATACCACTACTTTTAACGTTATTTTACTTATTCCGTGGGGCGGAGATGGGGCATTGCCCCTGTTTTTTGCCTTAAGGAATGCATCCGCGGGTCGATTCGGGTGGAAGACATTGTCAAGTGGGGAGTTTGGCTGGGGCAGCACATCTGTTAAAAGATAATGCAGGTGTCCTAAGATGAGCTCAATGAGAACAGAAATCTCGTGTGGAACAAAAGGGTAAAAGCTCATTTGATTTTGATTTTCAGTACGAATACAAACCATGAAAGCGTGGCCTATCGATCCTTTAGACTTTTGGAATTTGAAGCTAGAGGTGTCAGAAAAGTTACCACAGGGATAACTCGCTTGTGGTAGCCAAGCATTCATAGCGACGTTGCTTTTTGATCCTTCGATGTCGGCTCTTCCTATCATTGTGAAGCAGAATTCACCAAGTGTTGGATTGTTCACCCACAAATATGGAATGTGAGCTGGTTTTAGACTGTCGTGAGACAGGTTAGTTTTACCCTACTGATGAACTGCGCCGCAATAGTAATTCAACTTATTACGAGAGAAACCATTGATTCACACAATTGGTCATCGTACTTGGTTGAAAAGCTAGTGGTGCGAAGCTACCGTGTGTCGGATTATGACTAAATGCCTCTAAGTCAGAATCCGCACTAGAAGCGGTGCTTGTCACTCTTGGACTGTATCGTGACCCACAGTAGGGGTGCTTTGGCATCCCCAGGGGCTCGTGTCACTTGCGAACTTTGGTCGGGAGAAAAACCGGTTGGGGCAGCTTTGAAGTTCAATTCCAAATGGTTAGTGAGAAGAATCCTTTGCAGACGACTTAAATACGTGACAGGGTATTGTAAGTGGTAGAGTGACCTTGCTACCAGGATCCACTGAGATTTAGCCCTTGGTTGCCCCGATTCAGTGCACCACAAACTAGCTTCAAAAATCAAGTTCCAACACTTCGAACACTCTCTTGCTTAACACTCTTAACTTTAACTCACTTGACACTTTGAACATCCAAGTTAAAATTTCTTTTACTTAACTTTTTTTGAAAAAAAGAAAAAGAAAAGACAAAAAAAGGGCAAAGTCGCGGGGAAGGTTGGGGTTTCCCGCGGGGAAGAAGAGAAAAAAAGTGGCAAAGTCACAGGGAAGGTTGGGGTTTCCCATGGGGAAGAAGAGAAAAAAGGCAGCAAAGTCGCATGGAAGGTTGGGGTTTCCCGCGGGGAAGAAGAGGAAAAAAATGGCAAAGTCGCGGGGAAGGTTGGGGTTTCCCGCGGGGAAGAAGAGGAAAAAAACGGCAAAGTTGCGGGGAAGGTTGGGGTTTCCCATAGGGAAGAAGAGGAAAAAGCGGCAAAGTCGCGACGAAGGTTAGGGTTTCCTGCGGGGAAGAAGAGGAAAAAGCGAAAAAGTCACGGGGAAGGTTGGGGTTTCCCGCAGGGAAGAAGAGGAAAAAAGTGGCAAAGTCGCGGGGAAGGTTGGGGTTTCCCGTGGGGAAGAAGAGGAAAAAAGCGGCAAAGTCACGGGGAAGGTTGGGGTTTCCCATGGGGAAGAAGACGAAAAAGCGGCAAAGTCACGGGGAAGGTTGGGGTTTCCCGTGGGGAAGAAGAGGAAAAAGCGGCTAAGTCGCGGGGAAGGTTGGGGCTTCCCGTGGGGAAGAAGAGGAAAAAGCGGCAAAGTCGCGGGGAAGGTTGGGGTTTCCCGTGGGGAAGAAGAGGAAAAAGCGGCTAAGTCACGGGGAAGGTTGGGGCTTCCCACGAGGAAGAAGAGGAAAAAGCAGCAAAGTCGCGGGGAAGGTTGGGGTTTCCCGCGGGGAAGAAGAGGAAAAAATGGCTAAGTCACAGGGAAGGTTTGGGTTTCCCGCGGGGAAGAAGAGGAAAAAACGGCAAAGTTGTGGAGAAGGTTGGGGTTTCCCATGGGGAAGAAGAGGAAAAAGAGGCTAAGTCACGGGGAAGGTTGGGGTTTCCCATGGGGAAGAAGAGGAAAAAGCAGCAAAGTCACGGGGAAGGTTGGGATTTCCCGCGGGGAAGAAGAGGAAAAAACGGCTAAGTCGCGGGGAAGGTTGGGGTTTCCTGCGGGGAAGAAGAGAAAAAAAGAGGCAAAGTCACGGGGAAGGTTGGGGTTTCTCATGGGGAAGAAGAGAAAAAAAGAGGCAAAGTCACGGGGAAGGTTGGGGTTTCTCATGGGGAAGAAGAGAAAAAAAGCGGCAAAGTCGCGGGGAAGGTTGGGGTTTCCCGCGGGGAAGAAGAGGAAAAAGCGGCTAATTCGCAGGGAAGGTTGGGGTTTCCCAAGGGGAAGAAGACGAAAAAAGAGGCAAAGTCATGGGGAAGGTTGGGGTTTCCCGTGGGGAAGAAGAGGAAAAAATGGCAAAGTCATGGGGAAGGTTGGGGTTTCCCGCGGGGAAGAAGAGAAAAAAAATGGCTAAGTCACGGGGAAGGTTGGGGTTTCCTGCGGGGAAGTAGAGAAAAAACCGGCTAAGTTGTGGGGAGGGTTGGGGTTTATCGCGGGGAAGAAGAGAAAAAAATGGCAAAGTCGCGGGGAAGGTTGGGGTTTCCCATGGGGAAGAAGAGGAAAAAAGCGAATAAGTCTTGGGGAAGGTTGGGGTTTCCCGCGGGGAAGAAGAGGAAAAAATGACAAATTCGTGGGGAAGGTTGGGGTTTCCCGCGGGGAAGACGAGGAAAAAATGGCAAAGTCGCAGGGAAGGTTGGGGTGTCCCACAGGGAAGAAGAGGAAAAAATGGCAAAGTCACGGGGAAGGTTGGGGTTTCCCGCGGGGAAGAAGAGGAAAAAATGGCAAAGTCACATGGAAGGTTGGGGTGTCTCGCGGAAAGAAGAGGAAAAAATGGCAAAGTCGCGGGGAAGGTTGGGGTTTCCTGCGGGGAAGACAAGGAAAAAATGGCAAAGTCATGGGGAAGGTTGGGGTTTCCCACGGGTTAGAAGAGGAAAAAACGACAAATTCGTGGGGAAGGTCAGGGTTTCCCGCGGGGAAGACGAGGAAAAAATGGTAAAGTCGCGGGGAAGGTTGGGGTTTCCCGCGGGGAAGAAGAGGAAAAACGCGGCAAAGTCACGGGGAAGGTTGGGGTTTCCTGCGGGGAAGAAGAGAAAAAAATGGCAAAGTCGCGGGGAAGGTTGGGGTTTCCCGCGGGTAAGAAGAGGAAAAAATGGGCAAAGTCGCAGGGAAGGTTGGGGTTTCCCGTGGGCAAGAAGAGAAAAAGAGAAGCTAATTCACGGGGAAGGTTGGGGTTTCCCATGGGGAAGAAGTGAAAAAAAGCGGCTAATTCGCGAGGAAGGTTGGGGTTTCCCATGGGGAATAAGAGAAAAAAAGTGGCTAAGTCGCAGGGAAGAAGAGAAAAAAATGACAAAGTCGTGGGGAAGGCTGGGGTTTCCCGCGGGGAAGGAGAGAAAAAAAGGCGGTAAAGTCACGGGGAAGGGTCGGGTTTCCGGCGGGGAAGAACAGAAAAAAAGCAGCTAATTTGCGGGGACGGTCGGGCTTTCCCGCGGGGAAGAAGAGAAAAAAAGAGCCTAAGTCGCGGGGAAGGTTGGGGTTTCCCGCGGGGAGGAAGAGAAAAAAATGGCAAAGTCACAGGGAAGGTTGGGGTTTACCGCGGCAAAGAAGAGAAAAAAAGCAGCCAAGTCGCGGGGAAGAAGAGAAAAAAGCACCTAAGTCAGGGGAAAGGTTGGGGTTTCCCGCGGGGAAGTAGAGAAAAAAATGGCAAAGTCGCGGGGGAGGTTGGGGTTTCCCATGGGGAATAAGAGAAAAAAATGGCAAAGTCGTGAGGGGGGTTGGGGTTTCCCGTGGGAAAGTCGAGAAAAAAAAGGCAAAGTCACGGGGAAGGTTGGGGTTTTCTGTGGGGAAGACGAGAAAAGAAGCGACAAATTCACGGGGAAGGTTAGGGTTTCCCACGGGGAAGACGAGAAAAAAACGACAAAGTCGTGGGGAAGGTTGGGGTTTCCCATGGGGAAGATGAGAAAAGAAGCGGCAAATTCGCAGGGAAGGTTGGGGTTTCCCGCGGGGAAGATGAGAAAAAACCGACAAAGTCGCAGGGAAGGTTGGGGTTTCCCGCGGGGAAGATGAGAAAAAACCGACAAAGTCGCAGGGAAGGTTGGGGTTTCGTGCGGGGAAGAAGAGAAGAAAATGGCAAAGTTGCGCTGAAGGTTGGGGCTTCCAGCAGGGAAGAAGAGAAAAAAAGCGGCTAAGTCGTGGGGAAGGTTGGGGCTTCCTGCGGGGAAGAAGAGAAAAAAAGTGGCTAAGTCATGGGGAAGGTTGGGGCTTCCCATGGGGAAGAAGAGAAAAAATGCGGCTAAGTCGCGGGGAAGTTTCGGGCTTCCCGCGGGGAAGAAGAGAAAAAAAATGGCAAATTCGTAGGGAAGAAGAAAAAAAAACGGCTAAGTCGCGAGGAAGAAGAGAAAAAAACGGCTAAGTCGCATTGAAGAAGAAAACAAAAATGGCAAAGTCACTGGGAATGTTGGGGTTTCCCATGGGGAAGAAGAAAAGAAAAACGACCAAGTCGCGGGGAAGGTTGGGGTTTCCCGCGGGGAAGAAGAAAAAAAAAACCGGCAAAGTCGCGGGGAAGGTTGGGCATGACTTTGGCGGGCTTTGGGTTCGAGCTCTTCCTTGGGTGTTCCTTGGCCACTCCTTGTCACCGCCCCTTGTGTGCTCCTTGTTGGTGCTCCTCGAGCCATTCCTTGGATGGACAAGTGAGCTAAGAACGTTAAGTGGTGACCACTCACGTTGCCTTGCCCTTTTGTTGGTCACCCACTTGGCGGGCATGACTTTGATGGGCTTTAGGTTTGAGTCGTTCGTTGGGCGCTACTTGGTCACTTGTTGTGGGTGCCCCTTGGGCGCTCCTTGTGTGCGCTCCTGATGGGCCCTTTGTTTCCCAGGAAAGTGAGCTAAAAGTGTTAAGTGGCGACCAATCCCTCTCCTTAACTCCCGCTACCTTGTCTTTTGTCAGTCACCTACTTAACGGGCATGACTTTGACGGGCTTTGGGTTCAATTCATTCCTTGGGCGCTCCTGATGGGCCCTTCGTTTTCTGGGCAAGTGAGCCAAAAATGTTAAGTGGTGGCCAATCCCTCTCCTTAACTCCCACTACCTTGTACTTTTGCTAGCCAATCGCTTGGTGGGCATCACTTTGACGAGACTTGGGTTCAAGTCGTTCCTTGGGCGCTCTTGATGGGCCCTTTGTTTTCTGGGAGAGTGAGCTAAAAGCATTGGGTGGTGACCAATCCCTCTCCTTAACTCCCACTGCCTTGTTTTTTTGCCGGTAACCCACTTGGTGGGCATGACTTTGACGGCCTTTGGGTTCGAGGCATTCCTTGAGAGCTCCTGACGGGCCCCTTCATTTTCCAGGCGAGTGAGCTAAAAACGTTAAGTGGTGACGAACCCCCCTGCTTAACTCCCACTGCCTTGTCTTTTTTTTGGTAACTCAATTGGTTGGCATGGATTTTGCAGGATTTGTGTTCGAGTCGTTCCTTGGGTGCTCCTTGTGGGACCTTCGTTTGTCGGGCAAGTGAGCTAAAAACGTTCAGTGGTGACCAATCCCTCTCCTTAACTCCCGCTACCTTGTCTTTTTTTCGGCCACTCGCTTGGCAGGCATCGCTTTGAAATGCTTTGGGTCTGAGCCGTTCCTTGGACAGTCCTTGTTGGCGCGCCTCGTCCACACCTTAGGTGTTCCTTGGGAAATCCTTGTCGACACACCTCGTTTGCCCCTCGGGCGCTCCTTGTGGGCACTCCTTGTGAGCGCTCCATGTGGGCTCCCCATGGACACTCCTTGGGCCATTTGTTTGTTGGGATAGCGAGCTAAAAACGTTAAGTGGTGACAAATATGTCTCCTTGACTCCCACTACCTTGTGTTTCGGCTGGTCACTCACCTGATGGGCATGACTTTGACGGGATTCACGTTCAAGTCATTCCTTGGGCACCCCTCGTGTGTGCTCCTTGTTGGAGCACCTTTCGCGCCCCTTGTGGGTCCTCCTGGTGGGTTCTCCTTGGGAGCTCCTTATGGGTGCCCCTTGTGGGTTCTTGTTGAAGTCTAGGGTTTCAACATTATTCAAGCATACGTTAAGTTCATACACAGCAATCAAGACAAAGAATTGTGGGAAGGGACGTCCAATCCGTCTTTTCATTATCTTTGGTAATTATTTATACATTATGAGGTAGGTTGGAGCGGTTGTACCCGCTCCAACTACCTATTTG